>VUQI01039798.1:4443-19286 GCA_015106735.1 Paratilapia polleni | reverse complement strand
TTTTTTTATACTTTGGAATCACTTGGTGGCCCTTATCTGTTCTGAAGTCAGTCAATGTTTGTTTAAAGTTGCTTTACATTTGATTAAATGATCTCCCAAGTAGAGTATTAGTTTGGGAACAGGGAAGAAATCCATATTAAAATTTAACCCACATTTTTTTCAGTCAGAAAAGGTTATTGTGGTAACCACGTGCACTGATTATGCCAACTGCTCATTTGTTTTGATAAGACTAATGTGTTTCCAAATAAATTGGAGTCATCTTAATAAAATATTGACATTCCACTCAACAGAACTTCCTGCCGTCTCTGTAACTTGACATAGGTGTGTGCCATCATTTCCAGGTGCATTGAAATGTTAGTGCAGGACATAATGCTACTACCTATACACGTTGCAACTTTGTTTAGTCCACTGTTCTAGAAACTATGGTATGGAGAGTATTTAGGCCAAAATAAATAATTACGCTCATTTTAATGTACAGCTGCTTAACAAAAAGCAAAACAAAGGGAAAGTGAAATTTAAAAAAAAAAATGCCTCAATACTTTTGATAAGCTGGTCGGTTTTTTTCAACAAGCCTTAGCCATGTTACATCCGTATTTTTTATAAAAGGCAGGGTGATTTAGCACACTATACTAGAGTCGCCAAGGTGTATACAATCTGAAGAAGTGGACAATGTTAACCAATTCAAAAAGGTTTATGACCAAGTAAAACAATGGAGTCTTGTGCCGAATTTATAAGTTCATTCACACGAATTCAATCAGGTAATTTTTTTTTACAATATTTTTGGGTTTCTGCCCATATGCTGAGCACAAAACGTTATATTAAACTTTTGAAAGGCGTTCAGTCTCTGGTTAATAAACCGCGGCGGAAGATGACGTAAAGGACGTAACCCGCTGACGGCGTGGGTCCAGTTGTTCCTCAGAGCAGAAAGTAACCTTATCTTACAATTACATTAATAAATTAACTACGCAAATAAGCAAAAAGGGTGACTTAAAGTAGGCATAGTACACAGGTGGCAGCCAAACTAATGAAATGCAGAGTATGATAAAACAGAGTTTCTACTGAAAGTTAAATGTGGTTTAACTTTAAAACTTGTTAGCCACCCCAAGCCCGAGTCTAGCGTTAAAAAAAAAGTCGAGTGGCTAATGCTAATGCGAAGCTATAGGCAAACAGCAGTTGGCTAACCGAGTCCACTGACTGAGGTTGAACTGTCGCGCTGCTTGCTAGGCATTAACACCATGGTCCCGAGCTAGTGTTGGTACCTAATGCAGTGTGTACAACTGACAGTCACTACTAAATTGTCAGTTTGGAAACCAGTTGTATTTGTGGGCAGGACAATGTTAGCTAGCTACTGCGGGCGGCGTTAGCTTTAGCAAAACAAGTGCTCTGCTTTGAGTCAGCTGACAGCCCACAGAAAGCTGCCAACAGACCAGTGATGGATCAACTGAAAGTAAAGGATCGCATATTGGAAAATATCTCCTTGTCTGTCAAGAAGGTAAGCGGCGCCGGGTTGGTGACAGCTAAAATACTGCCAGACAGTTTCGCGTTAAGATTTTCCACACGTTTGAATCATTGTAGCTAACATTAGGTCATCTTTTGTCTGCTAAAGAGGGCAACTTTCAAGTCGGGAGGACATAGCCAGCTCCCCGTCATAGAAGGGCCTTGCCCCTACTGATAGAAGAAAATAGCGCAGTAACTATTTCATACAATGTTTTATAGCTCCAGCTGACAGTTGTTAAGCAGTAGTTTCTCTTTATTTTGGCCATGGTGAACAACAGTGGCACCAAGCCCCTGTGTTTGCTTACTGCGGCATGTGTTATAAACATACCTGCAACCATACCTCAGAGACATTTGTAGTATAGGGGGTCAGTACATCTTTGCCCTTGATTTTAGATCTAAATAATGAACCATTTTAGAATCACTGTGCAGTTCTACCTGGTGTTGTGAAACTACATTTCTTATAACCTGATAGACAGCATTGCACCGTCTTCCTTCTCCTCTCCTTGTTGTGTGTACATTCATCGTCCAAAACCATGCTCATTCCTTTTCCAAGTATTTATTTATTTAATTCCATGTTCATGTGTTTATTGCATCAAGCACATGTCTATGTTTCACCAGGTTTTTCATCAAATTACCCTGTTGATCTGTACTGACACTGCAAGGACTGTTAAAAGTGTTTATAAGCTGGTGTACCTCAAGCTTCCAGGCAAATGTACAGTGTTTACCTCAGACAAACATTAGTCATGTGAATAAAGTCACAGGAAACAAATTATCTTTTCTCTTGAGTCACAATCCTCAAAGCTTCCCCAATTTACAAATGGCTGTTCATGCCTCAGGGTTTTAATACTATGTATTAAGTTCAGGATTAAGTTCAAGAGGGTTTTGCAGGTCACTCCAGGACAATGAAACAGCATTGCCTGTTACTATTTGGTTTGGCACAGAGAAATTAAATGAAATATTCACTACAGGGATAGAAGTGGCACCTTTGATCATTAATCACAGTGCATGCCCGTCACATGAACAATGTGTGAACTGAAGCCTTTTTAGTGTGTTTTATTTTAGGGGACTAGAAATGCTTGCATATCCTATGTCTGGCTTAAGTCTCCAGCTCAAAGACATCAGTGATGCTATGGAAGGCCTGTGCTGCAGCCAGCAGCTTGTGAATCACATACTTTCTTGGATTTAGGGCAGATTATTGACTTGGATTAGATTCCTTGGTTTTTCTAACAGTATGTAGGATTCATTTTCCTGCTGCATTGTCTTGGACCTTGTTCATGGAGTATTGATGTTGACATCCATAAATGCCCTTTAATGTCTGAAATCAGCATTTTAACCTTATAATCACTCATGTATTTCAAATCCAAAGTACTGTTATACAGAGCTAAAGCAAATGACCAGTTCTACAAGTTAAGTCATTACAGGCAAGAAATCCTTTACTTGGTTTATGTTGATCTCTATTCTGATCTTCAAGCCATAAACGTTAAACTTTGTCTCTCCACAGCTGCAGAGTTACTTTGCTGCCTGTGAGGATGAAACTCCAGCTATTCGAAATCACGACCGGGTCCTGCAACGTCTGTGTGAACACCTTGACCACGCTCTGCTATATGGGTAAGATATTCACTGGAAGCAAACTGCACACTAAAAAGAGGAAAGTTTCATAGTGCAAACTATCATCTGATTTGTTTAGATTTAACTACACACTGTACATAAGAGATGCCAGCCACTGTGACATCATCCACTGATTTACAAAATCCTCCTCGAGCTGAGTGTTTTAGTTGTTGCCATCTTAGCTTTTTGAAACCCGACGTCATGAGTGTGGGGACACTGCTTGCTCGATTTGTCAATCACAAGGTAGCCCTGACCTAAAGCTTACCCCTCCTACAAAATAGACACCATCTTGTGGTCCCATAAGATCTGAACCTAACAACTGAGATCATAAACTCTTCCACAAAGTGTTTACTGAGGACATGAATCAATGGAGGCAAGGCCCATTTTCCTATAGACTTCTATATAATTCGCCCCCAGCTGATGATGAGAAAGAATGCAGTTTGAAATCACTTCTGCATTGGCTTCAATTTTCAGATCTGGAAGCTGTGTCCATCTTTTATATAAAGTCTATGGATTTATACAAAAAGCCTTTGTATAAATATTATTATTCTTGTATTTTTCTGCAAGGTTTATGTCCATCCACGATATCTGTTACAACTTGTAAGCTTAGTTTCAGTTTACAGATAACATGATCTACGTGAGCATACTTTAAAGCACAAGTTCTAAGCCTTTTCTTTTGATATGTGTACTAAAGTTTGGGGCTAATACATAATTGATTGGTTCTTTTTATGTCAATCATGTATTGTGAACAATTTAACAGTTTTTTACTGTTAACATGTGAAACATGTCATCCTTTCCTACATTGCAGGCTGCAAGACATCTCTTCAGGCTACTGGGTCCTGGTCCTTCACTTCACCAGAAGAGAGGCTGTCCGTCAGATAGATGAGCTTCAGCACATAGCAACCAACCTTGGTCGAAGTGAGACATCCCTCTTAGTCCAGCACACTCACATGTAGAATACGTGGAGAGTAAACACACACTGTACATGTACAGTGTACACTGAACCATCTCCTTTGTCGTTTGTAGGCCGTGCATGGCTATATCTGGCACTGAGTGAGAGCTCTTTAGAGAGCTATCTGCGCCTCTTTCAGGAGAACCAAGCATTGCTGCAAAAGTATTACTTCAAGTAAGTCGTTAAGTAATTTGATCCTGTTGGCCTAAAGGAAATGAAATGTTACTTATCAGTTATAAGATGCAGTGCATTAACTGAAAAACTTTCTGTTATAAACACTGTTCACATATTTTTGTTGTAAAAAAAAAACTCAAAGTCAACTGATTTCTTTCACGGGTAGGAACGCTTTGGTCTGCAGTCACGACCACCTCACACTCTTTCTCACACTGGTATCCGGCCTGGAGTTCATTCGCTTCAATCTGGAGCTGGTTAGCATATACTTTATTGCAATATCAATAGAAACTCAACTCTTAAATGATTGCAGTAAAACTATAATGCTTTTGTTGGGTCCTGCTGGTTCAGGATGTGCCCTATCTAGATGTGGCCCCCTACATGCCAGAATACTACAAACCACATAACCTGTTGGACTTTGAGGAAAGGCTGCCCAGCTCAGACAGCCTGTCCTTGCACTCCTTCACCTCCCTCACCTCCACCAACCTGGAGTGGGATGACAGTGCCATAGCTCCCTCCAGCGAAGGTAACGTGCACTCGTTTTTCACTAACGTTCTGATCCATAACTAATTTTTATTCCTTGCTTTACTTACTTCACTTCAGGTTTGATTATCTATTTTTAGAGAAGAGACACAGACTAACTGGTCTGACAATCATTTGGACCATTACGGGTTGTTAATTCTCAGTCATTACTGGCCAATCAGTTTGGTTTTTTTTTCCCTGATTTAAATTAGAAACTAAACTAGAAAGTCTATTTAGTCTATCTAGTGTTAGTTTTATGAAATGTCTGGAATTGGCTCTAATCTTATTATATTGTGCTCTTCTGCTGATTGAATATGCAGGCATGGAGGGCTTTATTTTTGGGTTTATGATGTAATCAGGGTTTGCTGCAGTGCAATTACACACTCGTGCTTTTGCTCAAATTCATACAGTGATGTCAAGCTAATGGCATGTCAAAGCAGAAGTTAGACTGACCCTTGCCTCTTGTTACTCACAGATACCAAAGTTCATTTTATCAAATGACTTAGCGTGCGGATGCCGTTGGTCACAGAATGTTGTCATTGGGGTGACTGCAGCACGAAGTAAATGCTTTCCCCATCACTCCCCACAAAGTACTGAGCCAGTTCTCATTTTTTTAGTTCCCACTATTTTTTTTCTGTGTTGATTCTGTTATTTTGTGTTCCATATATCATGTTGTTTTAATGTTTCTGTGCCATTGACGCAGTCTTCTCTCACCTGTCTCCACTCCACCACTCTCTAATGTTGAATGTTATTCCTCCTTTTTTTAGATTATGATTTTGGTGACATCTTCCCCGTGTTGCAGTCATTGCCAAGTGCAGACTGGGAAGGTGGGACATTGGTCAACCCTCCCCCTCCTGCCCTTCCATGCCTCCTTCCTTTCCTTCCTTCTGTCTGGCATGTTTGTGCTTAATGCATGCTGGATACTCTAGCCAGTAAAAACAGCTAGCTGCTATAAAATATTGTATCTGAAGACACAAAAACAGGCTTGATTAAAGGGAAATGGGTAAAAATGGCTCTGTTTTTGGGGATGATTTCAGCTGAAAGATAGGTGGGTTTCAATCTAAGGTTTTGTGGCTCATGACTGATTTTTAGTGAATAAATATGACATACATTTACTCACATAACTGGGGATTTAAATTACGTTGTATATGATTAAGATCTATGTAACTGGATTTGATGCAAATTTTAAATAATGCCACTTGCTTCATTTATTACAATACAAAGCTGAACATCAAAGAAAAGGTATTGTCTATTAAACACAACCATAAAACATTGTATACATTGAGCTAACTGGTAAGTTTAGTTCATCTGGGACCTCCATTTTGGGTGGATTATTTTTTTTCTGTCATGTTCTGCATGTGTTACTTATCAGGAGAATGATCCATGTGCTCACTCTGCCTTATTATTTACCACAGCAAGAGATACTCCTGAAGTAGCTGTTACTCACTTTATTGAGTCTGTCTCCAGTACACCGAGTGTCTGTCTGGCATATCATTTTGTGTAATATCTTCCTGTGTCATGTGATGCACTGGCCTAGGTTCAGCTAAGCTGTAGTATAAGGTAATAGTCAAGAGTGATTGCCTTTGGTCACAGAGTTCACATTTGTTTTTTTGCTTTACTTTACCACAACATTTGCACTAAGCTGCTATATACACATTCCACTGTCTAAATTTATGGGTCAGAGCATAGTTTATTTAAAAGAAATCGTGGATATTGTGTTATTTCTTTACACTATAGTTCTGTTTGCTGGCATCTGGGCTGACATACTCCAAGTTTCTGTCATGCACAAATGTTGAAATGCTTAAAAAGTCTAGCTGGCTGCCTTTTAAAAACAGCAGGATGCTCTTGGATATCAAGCACTATTGTCATATGACAGAGCCATCCTAGCTGCCAGTGGACCTCTTTATTATTGACAAAGCTTAAGTTTGTCCAGGTTTTGAAGCTTTGATGAAAATATAACCGTCAAATGCAGTTTGTAGAAACAGCGTTGGTCAGCTTAATCATGATGAATCTCAGTAATTTCAAAAATACAGATTCCTGTGAGTTATTCACATATTTCTATATATGATCCAACTCTACAAGCTACAGTAATAATGCTTGACCTAGGCCTGTGCCTGTGCAAAGAAAGCTTCTGGTTGTGTACCTACCTAAGGTCTTACTTGTTGCATTTTGTGCTTCCTTGACCCTGCCAAAGACCTACAAAGAACACTGCAGTCTCTAGCATTTGTTGTGCTACGCTGGTGAAGGAATACACAGAGTTTTTGTGGAGTTGTTTTGTTGGTTCTCAAATTCTGATGAAAATGCATGAACAGTAACAACTCTCCTCTCAGTTGCTTCTTAAAATAAGAAGTATTATATTTGCCACACAACCAACCACCAAGACAATGCAAAAAAAATTCTGTGCATTTCTACAATGCTAACAAAGTAAATGTAGTAACTGTTGATGTTGCATTAAATAATTATTTTTCTGTGGCTTTTCATGGTAGAGGGTGACCTGACTGACCAAGCAAGCTGCCCACGATCCAATGGCTCTGATCCACAGACAGTTATAAGTGACACCGTAGTCCTTTGTGCCACTGTGAAGGGGAAGGTAGCAACTGTTTGTCCACACAGCCCCACATTCAGACACAACCCATTCAATGAGTACTCAGACACCAACACCTCAGCCGACGTCACACCAGTTCATGTGCCCAGCCGACACAATAGCATCACCACCACCACAGGGGATGACACAGAGATCAACAGCACTGAGCTTGAGGTTATTAGGTAGGGTAGCTGCAGCTTCCATTTCTGGCATGTAGTGTCTCATTCTGTCTGAAATATGTATTTCAGACTACCTCTAACTCCTCTGTTCTTCCAGGATGGCAAGACGAAGGAAGCCAGCGAAGAAGAGACGTGGAAAGAGCATTACAGATTCCAGCAGCAGCATCCATAACTCTGTCTCTTCTGAGCACGTGGAAGTGGAATGCAGCATCCTCACGCCGGAAGATGCTGATTCAATAAACTGCGCTGTAGTAAAGGTGTATGGTGAAGGAGACTTGAGGAGAAGCAGGCTCGGATCAGAGATTCTGGATGAAGGAGGCGATGGAACAGAAGATATCTTGCGACTCCCAGAGATGACAGACACATCTATGGACAGTTTGGGTCAACCCCTCTGTGAGGTCATTGACCAGCTCAATGGGACTCTAGACAGAGAGGACACCTGGGAACATCCACGGGAGGACAAAAACAATCAAGGCTGTTATCAGAGCCCTGAGCCTCCCGCGCAGCAGCCCTTTCGTAAGGATTCAGGGGGTAAACCACCTGACCCAGCCCCAGGAGAGACATCTGGCTCCCCTCTGGCCAAAAGCCCCATCTTCCTGCAGGCCTCTCCTGTGCCTACAGACATTTGCTGCTTTACCCCCAACAGTCCAGACTCTGCTCCCACGGGTGGTAGCCACTATGACTCTACAGAGCATAGCCAGCCACAGACTTTTTCAGGTGGCCTTGAAGATGAAGGAGAGGCAAAAACGCTTGCAGGACAGGAGCCCGTCATGAAGGAGGAAGAAGTCGCACAAACTGACAAAAGGACGTTTAAAGCTGAGGAACTACAACAAGAGGAGAAGCTTAGTCCCTCTGAATGTTCTCATCCTGCAGAGTTTAAGTACGAAGCTGAACAAAATGAGTTGTTTGTTGTTATAACGTTGTTTAATGCTTGTTTAATATTCTTCATCATTCACATTTCAGGGTTGACAACAATCACTTGCTGCTTCTTATGATTCATGTTTTCAGAGAGAATGAGGAGCAGCTCTTCAAGGTGAGGACAGAAAAAGTTTTTTTTTTTCTTTTGTTATTGTCTTGAAAATTCACCTTCATTAACACATTTAAAAGCATGGAGTGGTGGTGGTTTTACTGTTGTTCAACCTGGTTGTTTTGACATCAGAGAAGTGGTTTTGGGACAGTTACTTAGTGGAAGTGTTGCAAAGCTCGGTTTGTTTTTTAACTGCTCTTCATCAGGCTGTAGAAATATGTCTTGTTATTAGGTATTTGAAAAAAAAAAAACCTTTTTCCCACTTCACCCCAACTCTGTAATCAAAATACTATGTGTATACTGTATATATTACAAATGAACATCTTTTAAAATCATTGTATAACAGACTTGAGCAACAGTGATAAACAACACGTATAAAGTAGCTCCCGATGTACTGTATGCCTCTAAAATACCTGTGTATTTGCTCTACATTTAGATCAACATCATGTTGCAGTCTGCTTTCCAGCTGACAACACCCATTAAGGATGAACAGTACAGATAAATGTGGAGGTTTCCAGCAGTTGACCCCATTTATCTTTGTGTTTTCAGATGGTGAGGATGAGTACAGGTCACATGGAGGGGGACCTGCAGCCTCTGTATCTGCTGCTGACTGACTGTTACATCTACCTGCTTAGAAAGGGTAAGGGCCTTATCACTAACTGTGTCTGTAATAAGGGGTGGAAATGTACAAAACCTATATTGGGACTTAATATTGGTAATGGATGCAACAATGTATAATGACAAGATATATATTTATCAAAACAAGCTTTAATATCTTAGTTATCTTAAATTTTGGGAATAAAGTGGTGGTGTCCATCGAGACAAGCAACTCTTGAGTTTATGTTTGTCTGCCAGTGCCTTTGGGCTGCATCAGTCACATAATATTTAAACAATGTTTTAGAAAGGTTAAAATACATGAGATTCACTTGTACTGTCTGCATGTCTTGTATGCCTCTACAGGTGCAGCAGAAAAGCCCTACACAGTAGAAGATGCTGTTTCTTATAATGAGCTGGACTATATTTCAGTAAGCTCCCTGCACAGAGTGGTTTGAGATATTCGCTCGTTTGCTTATGCTGCCGTTGTTTTAAGTGTGTGTGCCTTCAGTTTGCTTGCAGTTATCAGGGGATCTTGTAAAGGTCCTTGATATTGATTTTTGAATGAAAGGAGTTGCATGGTTTTCTTATGCAGCACTCAACTGCCCCAACTGTTATATCACGTTCATCATAAACAGACTACATGCTCTATATTGTGAAGCCTGATGTGATGGTTTTGTTTCTGATGAAGTCATTATGTTGTTTTCGTTTAGGTGGGCCTCGACCAGCAGACAGTAACTGTGGTTTGCACCAACAGACGAAGAAAATTCCTGTTGGACACAGCTGATACCTCACTGACTTGGTGAGTATATATATCCATGTCTCATATTTGTTATTAATAGTCCAGCTCCTTTCAGGATCTGACACGTCCAATATTCATGTCCATCTGCCATAATTGTGTCTTTGCAGCATGCATATAAAGTCTCTCTTCATGTCCTTTCTGACATGTCAGAAATCAAATGATCTGCATTGAAATGAGGACTTAACCATGACTTAAGTTAATGTAATGACCAAAATAGGTGGTTTAATCAGTATTTCCATCCCACTATTGCATGTGAACTGGAGAGAGATTGACTTTATAGAACCGTGGAGGTCACACCACCAAATGGTTGTTAGTCCCTTCTCTGACTTCCAGTCAATTTCTTCTTCACTTTTAGCTGGTTCCTGTCTATTCTCAAGTCAGCCATGGTAAAAGGTTGTCGAGAGCCTCCATATCCCCCAGTTCTGACAGACGCCACTATGGAAAAACTAGCTCTCATGAAGTTTGTCTCCCAGGAGTCTCAATGTGAGGTAAAATTACATTAAATGTTATGATTGTGTATTTACTGAGAGAACATTCAGATTAATCATCAGTTATACAGAAAAAAAACCCTACAAGATCTCAACCTGGGTTTACCTGTTCAGATAGGAGTGTAGCGATTCTACAAAAACATGGTTCAGTTTATACTTCGATTCTTAGGCCACAGTTTCAGTTCATATAGGTCTTTTCTTTAGAGAAGATGATGGAAAAACAGAAAAATTGTTACTGCAGGCCTGATCACTTGCTCATCACTGGATCGTAAACAATAAATAAAGTCAAATTTTCTGATGTATTTCTGGTTTACTTGTCACCTGAACAGCCTTTAAATATTCCAGCTTTCACCACACTAGCAAGCTTTCACCTGGCATTACCGTGGGTATCACGATACAGGAAGATGGAAGAGCACCATAATATTGTGAATGTTTATATTGTGATTTCAGTCTGTTTCAGAATTATTACACCCCTATATTCAAACTCTTGGCCATACACCACTACACATTTCTTTGAAAAAATTTATAAATTTGACATCCCAGCTTATTGTTAAAAACTGTAACACAAATCACTACCCAGCATTGTATTTTCTGTGATTCCTATATGATTATAATCCTGTATGATTGTAAGATTAGCTTACTATCCATAGCATTGAATTTTAGAAAATTTGAGTCTCTGCTTTAACACTTTCATATTTCTTGGCAGACTTTGAAAGAAGCAGTTAACTAATCCTTACTTCTCCCGTCTCCCCAGGTATCTGAAGTCTCTATTCAGCTGTATTCACTGGTTCACTGGGAGGATCCTATGGACATGACTTTATCTCCCCAAGGTGGCCCACCAGGCCTTGGAGGACCTTCCAGCACAAAAGAAGGGTCTCTGCAGTATCGGTCTGGAACCACATACCTGGGTAAAGAGCAGTGGAAAAGCTGCTACCTCATTCTCAGGTACGAGCAGGTCGTACATGTCAGTCCCTTCAGCCAATATCTATTTTTAGTTTAAGATCTGACATTAACCCTCAGACATTGTGTAATACCAGTGTTGGGAGGTATCTTTCTGTGGAAAGAAATTACACTGGTAAGCATTAATGCCACTGACATATTGCTACGAGTGTTGAGTTCAAAAAGTGTAGATCACATACCATACAATTACCAAAATACTCACTTCCCTCTGCACATTTTAGCAGTGTTATTGAAAAATGCCAGACATATCGGAGGGCCGATACTTCCTTTGACTTTTCAGTCCTTTCACCATCTGGAAGGTGAAAGGGCATGCTGAAAGCTTGAGTTCTGTTTTGCGTATATAGCAAAGCTGTCCAGCAGATATTCAGCTAATCTGTCCAGAGTTACGGTACATTATATACAATATAAAACGCAGAGTAGAGCCTGACTATAAATTAATGTTTTGATTTTCCCTTTGGAATCTTTTCAAAAGCAGAACTAGGACCCAATTAGAAACACACACCAATATAATTACTTATATTCTATAAAGGTTATAATGATTTGTAAATGCTATTAATGTATTTCTCACACAGTACTACATATGTACTTAATAAATGTACATAAAAGTGTATATATTTAATGTGTCTTTTGATAAGATGAATATAACTGTTTGCTCTCTCGTCATGCAGTAATGGGATTTTGTACCTGTATGCAGAAAGAACAGATCTGACCCCTCTGCTCTCAATCACTATGGGGTGAGATTCAGATGCATACTGAAGTTGGTTAAATACAAAATCTTTTACTGTTCAAAGTCCATGAAACACTTGTGTAAAGAACCTGATGTTCACTGGTATACTTTTCATGCTTTTTGTGCTCCCTTATTTTTTAACAGAGGAGAGCACTGTGGAGGCTGCCGTCGCTCAAACAACACAGAACGTTCACATGCTTTCCAAGTCATTCTGACAGAGCGCCCCCCACTGGTGCTCAGTGCAAACAATGAGCAGGACATGGCTGACTGGATGCAGTTACTCTGCCAGTCTGTCTCCAAAGGGGTAAGGAGACAGACTTGGCATAGTGTATGCCTACCAAATACATGTTTGATATTTCTGATGTTGTATGCATCTCAATTTTGGATATAGATTATTACAGAAAGTTAGGAGGATAATGTGTCTCACAACCTGTTCATTAGTGCTCATAAGGTTTGTACAACCATAAAAAGTTCTTATATGTACTGGCTTTATGGGCATTTACAGTAATAACCCGCTTTCAGTAATAAGGTTTTACATATCAATACATAACAAAAGTCATCTGGTCCTTAACAGGTCTTAAAATTTGATAAATAAAACCTCAGCTGAACAATAACACATGACATAATACAGTGTGTCATTATTTATTTAACAAAAGTTAAGCCAAAATACAGAAGCTGTGTGTGAAAACGAAGTACACCCTTACTGTTTCCACAGGAATTAAGAGGGTAAGTAGCAGCCAGGTGCTGATAATCAAATGCACTTGATTAATTGATCAGCAATCAGCAATTGTGACCGCCTCTATAAAAGCAGATGTTTTGGCAGTTTGCTGGTCTTGAGCATTCAGGTGTGTGTTAACACAATACCAAGGAGGAAAAACATGAGTAACAAGCTTAGAGAAGCAATTGTTGCTGTCTATCTGTCTGGGAAGGGTTATAAGGCCATTTCCAAACTATTTGAAGTCCAAGTAGAAAACACTCAAGACAGCTGCCAATCTTCCCAGGAGTTGATGTAAATTCAGCGGTGAAATGCTCATAGAAACTGCAAAAAATGCAAGAGCTGCATCTCAGACTCTACAGGCCTCAGTTAGCATGTTAAATGTTAAAGTTCATGACAGCACAATTAGAAAAAGACTGAACAAGTATGGCTTGTTTAGAAGGGCTGCCAAGAGAAAGCCTCTTCTCTCTAAAAGGAACATAGCAGCACAGCTTAAGTTTGCAAAGTTGCACCTGGTCAAACCACAAGATTTCTGGAACAATGTCCTTTGGACAGACAAGACCAAAGTGGAGATGTTTGGCCATAGTGCACAGCCCCATTTGGTCAAAATCAAACACAGCATATCAGCACAAACACCTTATACCAGCTGTCAAGCATGGTGGTGGAGGGTTGATGATTTGGGCTTGTTTTGCAGCCACAGGACCTGGGCACCTTGCAGTCATTAAGTCGACCATGAACTCCTCTGTATACCAAAGTATTCTAGAGTCAACTGTGAAGCCATCTGTCATACAGCTAAAGCTTGGCTGAAATTGGGTCATGCAACAGGACAATGATCCCAAGCACAGCAACAAATCTACAGCAGAATGGCTGAAAAAGAAAAGAATCAAGGTGCTGCAATGGTCCAGTCAAAGTCCAGACCTCAAACTGATTGAAATGCTGTGGCAGAACCTTAACAGAGCTGTGCATAAATGAATGCCTGCAAACCCCTGTGAACTGAAGCAACGTTGTAAATAAGGGTTTGCCAAAATTCTTCCAAAACAATGTGAGAGACTGGTAAAGTCAGGCAGGAAACCATTACTTCAAGTTACTGCTGCTATAAGCTATACTTATTCTATGTTGTACTTAGTTTTTTTACTTTATTTTGGCTTAGTTTTTGTTAAATAAATAATGAATTCATTGTATATTATATAATTTTAATAGTATAATATTTCATGTGTTGTTATGCATCTGAGGTTGCATTTAATAATTTTAAGACCTGGTAAGGATTAGATAATTTTTATTATGTCCTGATATGTAAAACCTTCAAATTGACAGAGGGTGTACTTTCTTTTTACCATGACTGTACCTCACTGAAAAAGTTCATTAGGAATTTGCTACAACATTTGCTGATGTAGCTTCATGTATGTCCCATTTACGTATTCAAGGTGTAATTAAACTACAACCACCTTGCTTCCAGGTCATTCCTCAGGGTGTCGCCCCCACTCCGTGCATCCCAAGTTGCCTCGTAGTGACAGACAAGAAGCTGCTAACTTGCCACCAGGACTGCCAGACGAGCTTTTTCCGTTCACTGGGCAGCACTGATATCTGTGATGTCATCGCTGTCAGCCTGGAGGCAGACAAGGAGTACTGTGTTATTGTGAGTGAACATCTGTAAAGCTCCTCCTGGTGTTACGATCGTTGTTGAGATGCACAGGAAAATATATAGTCTGCAACACATCAGAAGAGGTTACCTGTAGAAGAAATATGTATTTAAGTTGTTTACTGCTGTTGCCTTCTGACTTCTACACCTTTTTTTGCACTTTTCTTTTTCCAAATGGTGAAGGATTATTGGACTATTGGTCACATTTTTCAGTTATTGAAAATTTTTGTGTATTATTGTGAATAGAATTTACAGAATGGGCTGTCCTTAGTCAACTTGAGGAATAAACTGTCTCGCTCTCACTATAACACTGAAACTACTCTCCTGTTCTTTTTTGTTTTTGGTTGTTTTTTTTTTTTTATTTTGTTTTAAGCTTTA
>VUQI01039797.1:0-13820 GCA_015106735.1 Paratilapia polleni | reverse complement strand
CCTCCGGCAGAACCAGGCTCAGGGAGGGGCAGCCATCTGCCGCGACCGGTTGGGGGTGAGGAGAAACAGAAGAGAGCAGAGGGAGACAGGACAAAAGACACACTATGGGAGAGAGACAGAGTTAATAATAACTAATGATTAAATGTAAATGGTGTATAAACACATGGAGAGTGAAAGGAAGTGAGGAAGAGGAAGTGCTCAGTGCATCATGGGAAGCCCCCAGCAGCCTAGGCCTATTGCAGCTTAACTAAGGGATGGTTCAGGGTCACCTGATCCAGCCCTAACTATAAACTCTATCAAAAAGGAAAGTTTTAAGCCTAATCTTAAAAGTAGAGAGGGTGTCTGTCTCCCGAATCCAAACTGGGAGCTGGTTCCACAGGAGAGGGGCCTGAAAGCTGAAGGCTCAATGACTGCAAGGCGCCCAGGTCAAAACAAGCCCAAATCACCCCCATTGCTCCACCATGCTGACAGTTGGTAACATGCTAACTGAGGCCTGGAGAGTCTTAGATGTAGCTTTTGGGGTTTTTTGCAGTTTCTCTGAGGCCTGACCTTTGGGATGAATTTGCTGGAACGTCCACTCAGGGGAAGATTGTCGCATTGTGTTAACACACACTTGAATTGTCCAGACCTGCAAACTGCCAGAACTTCTGCTTTTCTAGAGGTGGCCACACTTGCTAATGATCAGTTAATCAAATGCATTTGGTGAGAAGCGCCTGGCTGCTACTTACCCTCTTAATTCCTATGGAAGCAGTAAGAGTGCACTTAGTTTTTTACAGGACTGCAGAGTCCTGTGAAAACTTTTTTTTTCTTCACAAGACTGTATTAATATTCTGCTAATGCATGCGGATTGGTTGGTCACAGATTAGGACAGGATGTCGTCCCTTGATGGGGGATGGGGGAGGTGTTTGCGTGTGTGTGTGTGTGTGTTTATAGTGCGACTAATTTTCCCAAATCTCAATAACAGAGGTGATTTGGAGTGACTCTAAAGTCTTACCTCCACTGCATGGTGCACAGTGCCTCGACTCTTATTTTCCATCATTGGTACCACAGACTGATAGCTCTGAGAGGTTTGTCATGTATGCAACAGAGGACAATCTTTGTCTTGCTGTCTTCAACCGTTTCTTAAACAAAGCATCTTGCACTCAGAATCAAGAACATGATCCCTTTCATGTCTTCCCTTCTGTGTTTTTTGTGCTGCTTTGACGATCAGCTTAGAGCCCCGCCTGGCATGGTTTTGTGGTTTTGTGTCTTTATTCTCCTCTCTCATGGTTCTCAGTGGGTTTTTTTTGGCTGTTGCTGTACTTTTGTTTTTCCTGTTGATCCTACATCAGTTTAAAAATAAAGCCTGCTTCTTGTTTGTTATTCCCATCTCTCAAGTCCTGCATTTGGGTCCTCATTTTGTGTACATGGGACACCACCTGTATGGAGGGGATATTATCTGCACTGGAAAACAAAGTAGATAAAAGTGCCTGATACTGTGGGAATGAGGCTACAGAGCCATGATAGTCAGGTTAATAGGAAATAAAACTGGTTGAAAAAAAACCCCATAATTGTCCTTTAAAGACCCAGCGATGCGACACTGGTTGAAGTTTAAATTCCACCTCTCGCTGCACGATTAGCTCTGAAGCAGCAATCTTAATGAGTGTCTGCCTGCAGTTTAAATGTTGGAGTCAGTTTTTATTGGCCCGTGAATCACATGAAAGTGGATTAACCTCCCGCAGATGTCGTCTCTCTGCTTCTTCGCTCTATTTGTTTTACAGGAATAATGAGTGAAATAAAACTGAATCATTCATATGATGCATTGGCTGTGTAACAACACGCAAGTGATTATTACATTTTGTCACAGAAGAATCTTTGTTTCCTGATTCGGCAGCTGAGCACAGTGAACAGCAGCTGCAGTGCTGCCGAGTCTGAGACGGTGCGTCGGTGTTTCTGTTTTCAATGTTTTCATGCTGCTCTGAGATTTTTCTGTAAAAAATAACACACTTCAGCCTGCTGTTTCCCATTTGTGTGTCTATTGTGACCAAAGTTATTCATGTTAAATCATTTTTGCAAAGCTGCAGGGAGTGCTCTTTGCTCCAGAATTTGTCTCCCTTGAACACAAAACTGAGTTTTTTTGTTTGTTTAGTTTTTGTTCCCACAACTGAGGAGAGTGCAGAGTTAGTATAGCAACACAACAGACACTTTAATGGGAAATACAACAGGCTGAGCACAAAAGATTTGCTTTAAGTGTGCATTATGAAACATTTTTTAGCATATTATGCACTTTTTCAATGTGTCAGAAGATAGTAACTTTAAAAAAGGACCTCTTCCCCAACTCTCTTGACTGCAAAGCCTGTGGACTGATTTGCACATGAAGTACGAGGGTCAGATTTTCCACAAAAATCCAAACGATGCGATGTTCGTGCTCCAAGTGCTTCAGCGCCTCTGTTCTGCTCCCAGCATCAACACTGAGCAATGCTAGCTAATGTTGGCTTAGAAATGGAGTCCACAAATCACTCATGTCACCAAACAGACTCCAATGCAAACTCCACATAAAGACCAAAAACTAACACTGATGTAGCTTCAGGTGGCTGCATTGTGGTTAGCACCGTCGTGTCACACTGAGAAGGTCCTGGGGCCTTTCTGTGTGGAGTTTACATGTTCTCCTTGTGCCTGCGTGGGTTCTCTCCAAGCTCTCCAGCTTCCTCCCACATCCAAAGACATACATGTAAGGTTATCTGATGATTCGAAATTGCATAGATATGAATGTGGGTGTGAATGGTTGTCTGTCTCTGTGTGTCAGCCCTGTGATGGACTGGCAATGTGTCCAGGGTGTACACCGCCTCTCATCCTTTGACAGCTGGGATAGGCTTCAGCCCCTCCGTGACCCTGATTTAGATAAGCAGAGGGAGGATGGATGGATGGATGGATGGATGAGGAGGCCTCCTGTCTGCGTAGATCTCCTCTGCACTAAAATAATTAAATGATTTTATTTTTTGTACTGCAAAGAATGTTCCTGGAACTAATTCACCGTTCTCATCAGACTAAAAGATTTCCTTTCAATGTTTGTGGTTGTTTGCATCTTCTTCAGGTCAGTGAGCTCGAGGCCATGATGAAGCACATGAAAGAAGTTCTGAAAGAGGAGCCAAGCGGTGAGTCTGAACACAAAAAACACTCCATGAGTACACAGTGTACAAACACAGCTCGAGTTAGATCATGACACGTTCCATCCAACACATTACTCAGCTGTTCAGACAGGAGCAGAGCGCTGATGCTGTTCAGTAAACGGAAATTAGACATGAATGCTCAATTAACTCAGTTATTTAAAAAGTAGTCACAGCTGCAGCACAGCTATTAATAATAATTAATAGTGATGGAGGTTTTTGATCAACAGTTTCTCTTTATGCATTCTGTTTACTGTGTAAAGTTGTAGCAGCAGTTTGTGCTCTTGGAAATCTGACTGCAGAGGAAAAGCTGATTTTGTTGCGTTTTGTAGAACAACATCTTACAAATAATTAAAGGAATCTCTGTCTTTTCTTCACCTCTCTCGACACCGGTTCAACAGATCCACTTCAGACTCGGTATGTCTGTTTCTTGGGGTCCGAGTAAGTGAAGTGCCGAGTTTGAGGACATTTGGATAAGCGGTTGTCATGCTTTGGATAAAAGTTGTTGGCAGTGTTTCCCCTTGAGTGGCTGCTGCCTGCTCCACTCCGTTTGTAGGGGGAGGGGCCCACATACACACACAGACATGATTGTTTGGCAGTCTTTGTGAGGACATTCTCTGAAATGAATGCATTCCCAAGCCTCTTAACCCTAACTTTAACCATCACAACTAAGTGCCAAGCCCTTATCCTAACCTAAACTGAATTCTAACTTTAACCCTTAAACCAAGTCTAAACCCTCAAACAGACCTTTGAAGAGGAAAAAATGAAAGCTGGTCAAAAAGTTCAAAAATGTTTCCAAAATGTCAGGAAGTAGTTATCACAAAGACAGCTGCAGTGAGGTCACTCATGTTGTTTGGACGAGTGGTTCTCGAGAAAGCTGCAACCCACAATCTGCTGTGTTCAGTGAGTGTGTCCTCATAGCTGTCCTCTTCTCAAACAGTTAATTGATTACCTTAATGATTGGACATCTGCAACTGTGGGCTGAGCCATCAAAGCTGTAATGTTGTTAAAATTTGCACATGCATAATAGATGTTTAACATGCAAAGAAAAACAGCTTTATAAACATTATTTTGAGGAAGTGGTTTTTTCCATTGGCATTTTTGTGGCATTTTTGGGTCCCAGTAGCCACCAAATTAAAGTTGAAGCTCTATCCCAATTCATTTAGTTAGGGGGTTCAAATTAACTGCCCAGAGGTGTTGCAAAAATGCTGCAGAGTGGCAAGACTTCCTTCTAGAAGGACTTCCAGCTTCTTTCCTGGCGCATGCTCTGTTCATGCACTGGCTGTGCAGACAATTTATATTACCCACATTTGTACTTGCATCTTTGTAAAGACCAGAAAAAATGTCCCAAGATGTCTAAAACTCAAATCAGTCCTCTGTACACTTACCCACATTCTCTCTATCCCCCTTCTCTTTTTCATCACGATCCCTTCCTCCTCTTTGCCCTCCTGATAAAACCCTCCATCCATCCTCCTCCTCGTCCTCCTCACCGTGTCCCCAGCCTTCTGGCCCCCCTCCCCCTTTGTCTGCTTAGCCTTCAGTTCCTGTTGGCCTGGTTCAGTCACTGTCTCTCCTCTGCTGTGAAACCTGTTCGTCTCGCTCCACTGACCTCAGAAAAAAATCTCAGCCTCCACAGTTCACCTGGAGATGAAAACTCGCTCCATCTATTCTCCTGTCAGACGAAACGCTGTCACAAAGCAGGTACATAACCTGCAGTTTCTGCACACCTACTGTACAAAACCAGCAGAAATTCCAAATTACAATCTTCACCATGATCATAGATGGCTTTACCAAAACTTCATCAATTAGACATCTGGGAAAATGATCGTCTTATTCTGATTGTTATTATTGTCAAATTACTTTTTAAATCTATACATGGACATGATGAGTAGGACTGAATCTACTATGAAATGTACTGATCAGGTCCCAATATTTTTCAGTCTTATTACCTCATTAAGTTTAACTTCCACATTTGAAGGTTATGTTAAAAAAAAAAAAAAAAAATCAAAAAAAACAACCCAACCAACCAAGGCAAAATGTTCAAGCCAATCTGAGCCTTCACCATCCTCAGGAAACAAAAGAGACATAGAAGCATGTCAAATGGGATTTAGAAGTGAGTTTACATGTAGTACAGTGCTTAACAAGTTTATTAGACCACCTGTCATATAAACGAGAAAGACCATCCAGCATCATAAAGGGCTTTAATGTGAACTGTGACCATTTTGAACAGGCGTGATGAATTTCAAACTGAATTCATGTTTTTATATCCAAATTTAAGCCGGCACACTGGACTTCTATGAGAAGTCAGAAATTAATCAATCAACATTCAACCACTAAAACAAATTTTTCTGTTCAGGAATGCAAGTAAATAACTGGAATTTGTCGACTCTAAATAAAAAAAATTAAAAAACTTCTACTGCACTTTCAGAAAGTTACAGCTTAATTACAACTTCATCAATGGCTCAGTCCAGAGCACTGACACGATCAGTTTGCTGTTGCTGAATTTAGATTTCTTCCATCCATCTATCTATTGATTTTCTACCTCTTACCTGGGTCTGGGTTGCGGATGCAGCAGTCTAAGCAGAGAAGTCCTGACCTCCCTCTAACCTGAAACCAAGGCTTTCCCAAGCTAGCTCAGAAATATAATTTCTCCAGCATGCTCTCTGCTCCTGAATCTCCTCTGAGTTGAACATGCCTGAAACATCTCACCATGAGGTATCCAGGAGACATCCTAGCCAGATGCCCGAACCATCTCAACTGGTTCCTTTTGATGTTGAGGAGCAGCAGCTCTGCTCTGAGCTCCTCCTGAATATCTGATCTCCACACCCTATCTCTAAAGAAGAGCCCAGACACCCTTTAGAGGAATCTGCATTCTTTCAGACACTACACACAGCACGTGGCTATAGGTGAGGATAGGACTGTAGATCAACCAGTAAATCGAAAGCTTCACCTTCACACTCAGCTCTCTTTAACGCAACAGACCTGTACAACATCTGCATCACTGCAGACGGTGCTAATACTCATCCTAGTCACTCTGCATTCAGTGTGAGCTGGAGGCCATCACTCGATAAAACCAATTGCATCATCTGCCAAAAAATGGCTTGGGAAAGTCTATGCCAGGGTATTGCAGAAGAGAGTTCACCCACAGTCTACATGTGCTTTGTGGACTTGGAGAAGGCATTCAACCGTGCCTCCTTAGGGTGTAATGCAGATGTATACAGTGTATGCCTCTGTATACCCTGCACCACATGGCTGCTCACAGCACAAGCACAGACTTCAGTACACTTACTGAGGAAAAGACATTAACCACCAGGCTACAGCATCATGTCCTGACGTCAGTCATTTTACCAGGAGAAAGCAAGTCTTGGTATCAAGCAGGAGCAGATGGACTTGTACTGAATATTAACAAATGTGAAATTAGAAAAAAAAAAACCGTTCTGTTTGCTGCAGGTGAGTTTGAAGCCACTCTGTTTAAAAAGTGAGTAAAATGAAGAAAAAAAACAATTATTCTGACATGTTGCAGCAAATAGAAAACAGCTTTTTTTTTTTTTTGGATGGCAGCGTGCCATTGAGATGCAAATTAAACTGACAAATTTGAAATGTTTTGGCATCTGAATGCGATATACTGCTATTTAAATTCAAATCATTCTGCTTTGGTTCTATAAAAAGAATTTTTAACTGAAGCACAGCAGGTGAAATATGGTAATTGATGAATATGAAAGAGTGTGTGTTTATGTGTATTTATTTATGAAGGCACATATGAAATATGCATGTAGTCTACATGTTTCTTAGTGTATGTACATGTCAGTTGAGTTCAGACAGATTGTTTTACCTCCAAAAAGCTCCTGCTTTTTTTGGGACAGCTTCAACCACGAGGGGACATTGGTTGCATTTTATAACCCTGGTTCTGTGTGTGCAGGTGTATCCTTCTGCTTGTTGCATTGGTAAATGTGGTATTAGCCTATTTGTTGAATTTGATGTTTGAGAGGTCTCATGAAGAGGACGTGAGGACCTAGTTTCTGCTAGGTTCTGTTCAGTCCAATTTTATTTGTATAGAACCAATTCACAACAAAAGTTGCCTCAGTGGACTTTAGAGCGAAAACCCACAACACTCAGATGATCCCCTGTGAGCAGCACTTGGCAATGCTGGGAGGGAAGATCTCCCTTTTAACAGGAAGAGACCATCAGCAGAACCAGGCTCAGGGAGGAGCCGCCATCTATCGCAACTGGTTTGGGAGGTGAAGTTAATGGTTTGTTCCCAGTTTATCCAGTTGGTGTAAAGCAACGCCCAGCAAGGCTGTTCAGGAGTACCTACCCCAGAGTGGGTACTTTTTTCTGCCCTGATGGTGGTACTGATGGGCAGGTCCTGATGGGCAGGTCCTTCAGCGTGGGCCACCCTAAAACTACGCTGACTTTCTGAAAGTTTGTGAACTCTCAGGGTGGTGCTTGCGTTGATGAAATACTGGTCAACTATGCTAGCATTATCCACAGCATTATCATGGAGTGTTCACACCAGACGTGAAACAAAGCCTTTGCACAGTGCAGTTACACACTAAGTCTAAATACATATTCACGCTGTGCGACAGACAAACACGTGAATACCCATCCATGCTAGTTAAAAATATTTCAACTTGGGCTAAAAAAAAAGTCACTTGATGGTGTATGTCCAAAGCCTATCAGCTAAGAGGTTTCCATTGACTATGGAATCTCTTGACACCACCAACAATCTGAAAAGGAGTACAAGCTCACTGTCACTATTCAAGGGAATTTGATTCCGCTTTGCTGCTATAGAAAGACATGAAGAAAAAGGAGAAGGCTTGGAGAGAAATGAGCAAAAACATAGGACTTCCTGATAAGTTCTGAAAACATGTTGCTGTTATTTGAGTACAATATTTTTGAGTTCCCAAAAACCTTGCACAGCAACTGTATTTGCAAAATAACACGAGGCCACCATATGTAAATTACCACCAACTGACTAATCTCAGAGTTAATTTGTGATATATTTTGAGATTTATAAGGAATTTAAACTGTTGAAACATCAGCAAACTAATGTCTTGAAACATTCCTTTGGTCCTGTTGCAGAAAGACAAATCATAATGACCCACTGCTCTTATGAACTTTACAAATTAATTTTAATCTCTATAATTTGCAGCCGTGTGATATTCTACCTGTATCTTAAACACTTGATGTGTAAAATAATTTAATTCTTCATCATAAACTTTACTTTGGTTTGATCTGCGTTAACTCTTAAAATGGCAGTAAATCAAAGCTAGTTCATATAAACAAAAGGTGTCCACCAAGGTTCAATGTTCTTCTCTTCTTCCCTTCTAAATGATCAGTCTGCTCTGAGTGTAGTACTCATCTGTATGCAGATGACACAATATTTATATATTAAAATTTCAGTCATGAGTTTCATATAAAGCTCTTTTTGTCCTAAAAATGTCTGAAAAATTTTAACTTAAATTTTTTTGATAAAATCACGCTAAGCAGATTTTTTTAATCACTGAGCATTTTTAATATATTAATATATTATAGTTAATGTAATAAATTTCTCTTTGAAGTAGGAGTCAGACAGAGAGTAGACAAAACAGGCAAACAACTTGATTAGGTTAACACTAAGTCCTTCATCACTGTTTCTTGTTCCCTTTGTGTTTTAATGAAAACTGTTGCTTCAACATTAATTGTACAAAGAGTTCAGCATGTTTTCTTGTCCTGACTGTCAGTTCACTGCCTAAGCAGACTAATTATTCCCTTTAGGGAAGCAAAGTAACAGAATGCAGCATCAGCAGTGATAAACAGCCATTAAATCCCCAGATATTTAGCTTCTAGTGAAGGGCTGAAAGACCTGGAGCAGCCCAGAAGCCATTATCCTGATTTACTGTCCAGTCATTAGCTGTTAAACAGCAGCTCAGTCTATTTGTGCTGTGTTGGCCAGAAAATAAAAACAACAGCAGGTTTGTTTTCATTCATCAGATCAAATTCAGTCTGAAGGAAAAAGAAGGAACAGGACAGATTCACAGCAGCAATAATAGATACTTGAAATACTAAAAGAAGTTGAAGTGGAAGCTGAAAGTCTCTTATTAAAAGTAGCTCAAATACTTTAAAATTGCTGAAAGGACTGGAAGTGTATCTAGTTGCACATGATACTGGATGTGTTTGTTAAATGCATTCCCTGAAAGCAGATTGGGTTGATTCTAATTATTAAATTTGAGATGTGAGATCAGTTGTAGACTAAGACTTGAAAGCAGGAAGGAAGTAGTAGAAATCTCAAGAGATCTGGAAGCATCTGAATAATAATAATAAAAAAAGGTTCAAACGTCAGCTCATATAAAAGAGGTGAAATAAGCTGAAGTGTGCACCAGACTTACAGTTCGAATGTGATGCCCGGCAGCTTTAGGTTTAATGATCTCTGTGAGGGCTTCAGCTAGCTAGCATTCAGAGCTCATTAACATTCAGAGCTCGTTACAGCTCAGGCTTCCTGGCAATCAAGAGCCTTGTTAAGACTCTGAGCTCGTTAATCTTCAAAGAAACTTGAAATGTCTACCTGTGACTGAGACGTCTCACCTTTCCCTTTATAAAAGTTTTTAGCCTGGTCATTTCAGACAGTTTTTCAGTTTGAAAAACAGACTCCTCTGTGTTTGTGTCACACAGACGTGTCTGTATGTGTGTGTGTGGCAGACATATAGAAATGATGTGTTTAGATTCTGGCGGCAGCAGATATCCTGCCATTATAATCCCATTAGATCACCTCCACAGACTCTGTTGTGCTTTTATTAATGGAGTCTGTGCTGCTCCTGCAGAGAGAGTGAGAAAGAGAGGAAGGAAAGGAGAGAGGCCAAAATTCACAGAAAAAACACAGTTCAGAAGTTGCCTAAGAAATGCCATGTTTTTAGTTCTCCTCAGTATCACAGTAATCCAGTGCCAATCAATGTGTCCAACAGGAACTGCTTAAAAAGTTAATTCTGTTACTTTTAATAGCACCAGTTTGACATAATGATTGACTCATGCATGCTTTGGACTGGATTAAAATCAGTGACCAGGGTCGGGTTAATTTAAAATCCACACACCTCCCCTGCATATAGAAATGTGTCAAATTAAAGGAAAAACCAACATGAAGCATCTTAGTAAGGTGTCTGGCTTCCATGTGGCAATCACACAGAGCGCTGTCTGGTACGTGTCCTCAGGACGTGTTTTTGCACACGAAGGATCACTCTACTTCCCAGAATTGTACACTCAATGGACGAGCCAGCTGCAGCCTCCTTAAACCATGCAAACACTGACCTGCACCTGACTGGAAAAATGACTCACTTGGGCTTCTAGATTGTCTGAAACCAATAAGGAAGCTTGTTTTCAAACCTTCTCTTGAAAACAGGCCAGCGAAATATATTTCTGAAAACATTTGAGGCAAAAAAAGAAAAAGAGATACAGTTACAAAATATTTTAGATTGACAACAACTAGCTTCAACCTTTTTCCAGAGTTTCCAGAGGCTTTGACACATAAAATTTGGGAGCTATGCACCCACATGTAGAAACTGAGTTACATCCAGTAAACAGAACTACATATGTAAATTGTAATATTCATACGAACTTTATCCTCAATTAAAAAAAGAATACCTTTAGCAATCATTTCACTCTTTTTTCAATTCTATTAGGGGTTACATAAAAAAAAAATATAAATATATGTATATAAATATATTTATATAAATATAAAAAAATGAGTCCACATGGTCTTACTCTGGCCACCTCTGTAAAATTGTCTGACTCTGCCTCTGTGTAGACCTCCGCGTTTTGCAAATCAGGACCTGGTGACTTCATGCCACACAGCACAACACTACCAGAATGCCCTGCACAGCTGAGCACAAAGACAAAGAAAGGGAAGTGTGGAAATAGCACATTCAAAATCTTGGTGTTCAGTTGGGTTGCTCTACCACTCCCACCAGGATAGAAATATTTCACAGATTAGGATTTAAACAACTTTGTAATGATTTGCAGTGACACTTCTCTCTATGTAACAAGTGGATCAGGTCACCTTTCTGAAAGTGTCTTACCTTCCTTTTTTCTGTTGTTTCTGTCTTTAAATCAGGAGACCCTGCAGAGCCAGAGGCCTCGCAGAGCCTCCCAGGACTTCCAACGATCAACGGTAGCCTGCTTGAGACCCAAATCCAGCAGCTCAGAGAGTGAGTCCTCAACCCTTCACTTTTAGTTTGAGGATCTACTCTGGTCTGGTCTGGTCTGGTCTGGTCGAGAACTTCTTGGATTGGACCTGAACTCAATTACAAGTGACTTTACAATTGACAATAAACTTTTTTCTCTTTTCTCTCTTTGTCAAATTTGACTGATTTATGATTATGCAGCTCAGATTTGTTTGTTTTTTTCAATAAATCATAATATTTATACAAAGCATTGGATCTGCAGGTCAGATGTTGGGGTGGATGAAAGATGGTTAAGACTCCAGGGTTCATGTTCGGAGTATGTGGATTTAGACAAAAAAAACAAACAAACAAACAAAAAAATCTTCTTGTCATTGAAAGACAGCACAGTGTCAGCTGTGTAAAGATTTCTTAATACATTATATGGTTTTTGCAATAAACAAAGTTTTACTAAATTAAGCAGTCAACCTATTTTTTGTCAGTTTTGTGCAGGTTTATTTTGTGCAGATTAGAATCACGGCACTCTGATGTACTGTGTCCTGCTGGATGTCCAATTAGGAAAGAAATTACTTGAATATAGAAAAAGAGTGGAGTGACTCAACCTCCAAGTCAGTGTGGACTGTTTCTGTTGTGAACCAGACCAGGATCTTTCCTGAACCTGAACCAAGAGCTGCTAGAGTTTAAACAGAACCCTAAAACTGTTCTTTAGTGCTGGAGGTAATACAAGCTGCTGTTATGTTGTATCATATATTTTACAGGAAAACAAATGATATTTGTTGTCAGTGAACATTTTACAGATACATTCAATAGCAACCTGTGTGTTTCCTTCAAAACATATTTGCTGCTGCAGATTAATTAAATAATAAACCCAGACCCTGAAGAACTGAGAGGGATTCTGGTTTTATTACCCTTGACGAAAGTGCAACAATAATCACTTGACTTAATCTAGCAAAATAAATTACGGTATATTACCTTTACCAATGTAAAGTTAATTTAATGAGCTCATCTTTAATCTCTCTCTGTTTTTTTTATTGCTTCTTTGTCTTTCCAGCGTTATCAAGAGGGGGCAATGAGATAATTGGTTCTACATTTCATTACTTCCTCATTAAAAGCTCGTTAAAAGGACACAAAAAAGCAGAAACAGTCTCGATCTGATCCCTCAGGCAGCTGAGATGTTAACCTACAGTTCTTCTACAGCCCTGTTTTTCCAGGGAAATGGCTTCAATAACATAATATATATTGACTGTTTTATTATAGCATTAGTATTAGAACCGACTCATCAGAGGCTTGTTCAGCTAAATCAACCTGCAGCTTTTCAGTAAATGTGCTTAGTTGTTTCCATCTCTGCAGTCCTCTACAGTACACAAACTTAACTTTGGCTCTGACTTTGTGCAGAGTTTTCTTCTGCTGAGTGTTTTTTTTCTGCTTTTTTTACTGTGTTTTGAGGTGTCTATCGGCTCAGATTTAAGCTCCGTCTCTCTGTGAGCGTCTGTGAAAGTTTAATTTAGAATAATCCAATTATCGCAGACGAAACATCCTCCCCGAAGCTGCAGAGCATCGCCATGTGGATAAGAGCGTGATATGAAGCAGATTTGGTTTTGTTTGTGCAGATTGCGGTGTGGAGGAAAACCCAGAGATCTGTTAAAAACATCTCCAAAAAAACAAGAGAAAATTTACCACGACAAACATTTGGAAGAAAAAAGTAAAACATAAACACAGTGGGGGTGTGTTCAGACGGATGGAATACAGTGGAAACTCTTATCTCTCAGCTTTGAGCTTTTCAGTGTGAGGATGAGGAGGATGTGGTGTAGCTGAAGAGATGCTGAAAGATTTTAAAACTGTGTAAAGGAGAGTTTAACACTCAGCCATCCACATGATGTAAAATAAAACATGACTCATCAGAACAGGCCACTACTTCCACTGCTCCATGGTCCACATTTAACAATCACATGCCCACTGTAGGCACTTTCAGTGGTGGACAGGAGTCAAGATGGATGATCACCACATCGCATCAAGGTTTGTGGAGATACATTTTCTTTTAAACATTATTTTTTGGGCTTTTCAAGCCTTTATTAGACAGCCATAGTGAAGAGGAGACAGTAAAGCTGGGAGAAAGAGAGTGGGGGAAGACACAACAAAAGGACCTCAGGCTGGAATTGAACCCAGGCCACTGCATTCGGCCCTACAGCTTATGCTCTACCACTGAGCTAATATAGCACCCATCCATCCATTTTCTTCTGCTTATGGTGGGTGGGGGCTGGAGCCAATCTCAGTTACCATAGGGCAAAAGGCAGGAATCCACTATCTGGACAGGTCGCCAGTCTGTCGCAGGGCTAACACACAGAGACAGACAACCACTCATGCTCACATTCACACCTACGGCCAATTTAGAATCACCAATTAACCTAACCCCACTAACTGCATGGAGTCCCGGAGAAAACCCACGCAGACACGGGGAGAACATGCAAACTCCACACAGAATGGCCCTGGCTCAGGACCTTCTTGCTGTGAGGCAACAGTGCTA
>VUQI01039794.1:0-18982 GCA_015106735.1 Paratilapia polleni | reverse complement strand
AAAATGACTCCAAGATTCCTCACAGTGTCACTGGAGGCAAAAGTAATGCCATCCAGAGTCATATTTCTAAGATTTTTAGGGCCCAGTACAATAACCTCAGTTTTATCTGAATTTAGAAGTAGGAAATTAGAGGTCATCCAGGCCTTTATATCTTTAAGACATGCCTGTAGTTTAGGAAATTGGTGTTTGTTATCTGGCTTCATGGATACATCTGCCATAAGCCAGTCTCAGTGCTTTAAAAAGGTTAAATCATACACTGATATTTAAATATTTGAACTCAAACCTGGATTTTCAAATTGCTTGGGCAGCAGCAACAGGACAAACTGTAAAACAGCAAACAATTTACTTCCTTAAAAAGTTAATATTACAAAGATGTTACTTTAATGTAATGTAAGAAATATTCACTCTGGCTCTTAGCAGCTATGTTAAGCACCTATTTGTCACCTAACTGGTGATGTGCAGAACGTGTACAGGGGAACTGTTAGAGCCGTTTTTGCTCATAACAGCTGCCTGCAACACGTAGTGACAATACTGATGAGTGTATTAAGAACAAATTAAATGAAAAAAAAACAAAAACAGAAAGATGCTAAACCTATCCTTAGAGCAGTGGTGAACTGCAGAGTAGATAATCATCATAAACACAAGCAATCCCTTCCACATTATACAGTAATTTGATCAAACGTTAATACATATCGATTAACACACTTTAAAGTAGTATTATTGATATAATGATATCTATAATGTAAATCTGTGGATGAGGAACACAATTTTTTGTACCGTAATCTTGTTGTCTACTGGCCGTGACTCACCTGTCACGGCAGGCTTTGGTCACTAGGAGGCAAACCGTCCAGGTGGAGAGCAAAAGAAGGATTGAATTTGCCGAAATGCAATCTCAGAAAATTTGGCATGATTTGGCTTTGTATTAGCTTTTTTTTCAAAATGGATCTGCATTCATAAACAATCACCAGTACACAGAAAGGGAAGTCTTGGCCCACATATCTGCTGGCTACACCAACAGTCCTGGAAAAACTGGCTAAGTCATCAAAAGTAGTCAATGGGTTCCCCATTTTGTAAGATGCTGTTGTGTTTGGATGGATGCCTGTCAAAAAGAGACAGTTTGGAATTAGTAACAGTGACGCCATTTTTTTCTATACAGTACCAACCTGTTTAAAAAAGCTGGGGCGTTGTGTAAAATGTAAATAAAAACAGAATACACTGATTTGCAAATCAACATTTTGATTTTGGTTACTGGCACTGAATTCAAAATGAGCACTAAAAAACAATATATTTACTCAATTTTAACTTTTTATATGACAACTTTGTACTGTTTAGAGTTAAAGATAAGGTTTCCACAATTGTAAATCATTGCATTCTAATTTTTTTTAATATTTTAAACATCACAGTTGTGTTATTTTTACGGTGGTTACTTTATAATATATAATACTATTGATGTACACATATTAATGTCATTGCTTTTAATTTTTAAAAAGTACGCCTTATATATATGATTACAAGTAAAAATTTAATACGGATGTATGTCTCAGCCTCATAACAAGTCACACTTTACCCACACTACCTGCTTAAAAATTACACAAAATGTATTTTTACACTTTCTTAATTACAGCGATTTTGTAGCATAATACAACTTAATAGTGTTCCTGAATACACTATGCATAGACACAAACAAGCCCACAAGCTGCTGCTTCTGCTTTAGTATCATGCTGCTAATACTACCCCTGTTTGTAGAAACACCGTACAACTTACAAACTGTAATGGCTTAAGTGTGATTTTTAAAAGAATGTGTCACTTCAATGCTATTTTTCTGTCATTCTTGGGCTCAGTGGCTGTGAATGGCAGCTGAGTTCTCCACCAACAGGTTATGGGTTAAGTGCTCCGCTCAGAAGAACAGTAAAGCGCTATTAGAGCCAGGCAGACTGTTTGGATTTCTGTATTTGTGGTAAAATATAAAAGGTTCACAAAATTTGCAGTTCAAATTGGGATGATTTGTTTGTTGACAAGTGCATTGATTAGAGCTTTTACTGTGGTAAAGTTGTGACGATTTGTGAATTTTTTTAAAGGCAGTATTAGGGGTTTTTGTTGGTAAGGAGTGGTGACTGGCCAGTTTCCAGCCAACGGTTGATTTTGAGGAAAGGAAATGTAAGAAATCCTGCGTTTAATAGATGGACTGGGTACTGTAGCAGCAACAACATAAGATTGCCCAAATGAGCTAGGATTATAGCCCCTAGTCATAAATGATTAAATGATTACAGTGTGCAAAGATTTATACAATCAGTTGTAGGTCATGGCTGTCAACAAATGATTTCTACTGTCATACTCTCTTTTTATCCCGTTTGAATGTTTTAAAGTTTTATTCAGCTGGAATACAGTTTTAAAATAAACTCTTGAGAGTTCCTGCTGAGAAGTTACTAAAATGTGCTGATTCCTTTCACAACAGTATTTCTTTTAAAGTTACTGTCCTGTCCTTTGTGGGAAAACTGAAGGTAATTCCTAAAGAGATGTTCATGAGGAAGTCACAAGTCTTAAATAGCCTGTCAGAAGATTACTGCAGGATCTCCTCAGAGTCGGGTTGCCAAAGAAATATGGCTTCCAACACACCCATGCCTCTTTTATCAGCCACTGTAAGTAAAGCAGGCATTTTCATTCTCTCTCTACCGTTTTTATTTTTTTGAAGAAGAGAGAGGAGGTGAGGAGAGGCAGAGGGCAGCATTCCGTCTTTCCATCTATCAGAGATGCGGAGCGGAGGACTTCTGCCAGCAAGCAGAGCTTTGAAAGTGAAACGTAAGAATGGCAGATCACAGAGGCCCAAGAAAAATGATATTCTCCTCGTTACGACTCCCCCGGCCAGGGCCTTTGTTGTGGGGGCTTCTGCTTTTAACTAGAAACAGGTTCACTGTTTCTGCAGTGTCCCACACACACACACGTATGCACACACGTGTACATATGCTTGGGTGTACAGTACACTCACACGTGCATGCACATTCAAACTCTTCATCATTTCTCCATTCGCTAAAGCCTGGTGACAGCTAGTTAAACCTGATGCCATGTGCAAAGCCTTGCACTCTGCAGGATCTTTGTCCTCACCTGTCAGTGAAGACCCCAGGTGGCCAGGTGGGGGCGTCCTACTGTAGATGGCAGGTGGAAACTAAGGACTATGTTGCGTTTACGGAACGTAGGGCTTAAGGAGAGGGGCCAACAACATCCCTTCTAAGCACATAAATCTGTCAGCACCAACCTGTTCTCACTGTCAATCTCCTCCTGAAAAAGTATTTCACAGCCTGAGATCTGAGTGTATCTGTGCAGGTCACTCTGCTTGCTCTTCCTATGTATTGTCATCAGGTATTTCTTGTTTAGTATGAAGAGAGGCGTGATAAAAATACAAAAGAGAATTCATATTCTGAATATTATTACACAGATGTATCTGAAAAATGCTTTGAACTCAGGTTGAAATGATAGCAAATATTAAGCTTGAGAGATCATGAGATTAAAGGTAAAGCACATGTGACATTTGTCTGACTTAAAAGTCTTCTTGATGTCTCTTTTTTTTTTTTTTTTACCTTTGAAGCTGCTGGTTTCTGGAGAGCAGCAGTGATGGCATTATGACATCAGTAGCTGAGACTGAGTCAGTATTTTATCCTGATGATTTCCCTATGAAAAAAAATACAAAATCCTATTTACAAGAGATTGGATGTCTCTAAATTATATTTTATCTTATCATTCTAGTGGTGTATGACAATTCCACTTCATTTCTGCACAGTTTTACCTGTTTTAGAAATTTTATAAAGGCCAAGAAGAATATTTGATCAAATCATACCATCCTAACAAGGCAATAGTTATTTTGTATTATTATTATTAGGCTAAAGTAAGATTGCAGCTCTCTGTTTTTGTGTTACATTTCTGCTTCTTCTTCTTTATAATGCTAGATTTTTCAACATGCAGAAAAAGTGTTCTAATGAAACATCCCTCAGCTGAGACAAGTACAGCACATCTCACTTCATCCTTCCAGGAGTACCAACACACACACACACACACACACACACACACAAACTCAAAACACACAAACACTTATGCTTTCCATTTGCTATCCGATATGCCTTATTTTTGTGGATTTAATGTTTTGTTGAATCAAACAGAAAATGTGTAATGTTAATATGGCGCCACTATTCATTTGATAAATATGTCTTTTGTGCCCGTCATCCTGGAACCATATTTTGGGTTAAGAGCAGACCAACAGGCTTCAGAGGCAGTGCCAAAGCCTGTAGCGAGGAGAGCGTAGCTTTAGCATGTGAGCACTCATCTTTTTGGAATTAAAAGAGGAGGTGATTGACAACTTTCAGTGATGGCTGCAGGGGGAATACAGAGACCTTATTTTGACTGATTCACACGCATGCGTGCAAAGGCACAGAGACACATTTATGCACACGCATACCCTGCCAAAGCCAACTGGTCCTGCGAAAAACCCACAATTTGTCCAGTTTTCATCAGAGTAGAAAAATGAGATTTTAGCATAATGTCTGTAATGAATAACAAATCCTTAGTTCCCTCAGCCAAACCATACAATCAAAGGCTCAGATTTGACTAAAACAACTGTAGGCTTTTTGTTGTAAAACCCAGTTATTGGGGGATTAAGGGTTCATACATACAAGAGTCCCAGTAAAGCATATTCAACCTTTAACCTCTAAAATGCTAACTTGAATGTCTGCTATTGTCTCTCAATCGTTTCATATTGGCGTTGACACAGTCAGTAAAGTGTTTCCCATCCCTCTCGCCTCTGCCTTGTTCCACATCTGCTGCATATCATTAAATGGAAAAATCTAGTAAAATTATTTACTTCCCGCTTAGCTCTTTGAGCTAAATATACTTCTCCAGTTGTCCTCAGACTGATTGGGCTCTTAGAAATGGTGATGGTCTTTCTTTATGTACAGCTGTCACAAATCAGGTGTCTGATTTTCATCAGCTGAATCCAACCTTTGACAGACTAGTGCTGCACAGCAGCCTGCCCTAGACATGGACCAGTATAAAGATTGAAGCCTTCTATCCTGTACCACTAAAATCACAGAGACTCTTAACCAGCAACAGCAGAGTATAAACTCTACTGTTTTTCTATCTGCCTGGTGAGTTGGTGTGCCAAAAACGGATGTTCTTTACAATGGCTGGCTCCAAAAAGCAAATCATCCTTGCAGGATCTCAAGTTAAAATGCTCAACTTGAGAACAGAAATGAACATGTTTGCAGCCTGATGGTTTTGATCACTATAGCTACTTCTCCCCTTGACAAATATTGCACAAGGGGTAAGCTGTTATATAGTTCACCCATTTAAATTGCATTAATGGTTTAAGTTTGTGTCAGTTTGTATCATTAGGTGCAATGCTACATGGAGTGACAGGTAGGTGCCAAGTAAGGTGGTTAACTGTGTGCTAGCCATTACTACCTCTGCTAATTCAAGTCACAAATCTGGGCCTCTCGACTGTCTTTGTACTGTTGATGTCTTCCAGAGCAATTTAAATCTAATGATCTGACAAATAAGGTTGTTATATATAGCTTGCTGCTCTGATAATAGCAGCCAGGAGTCCAAGAAGTTGTTTGTTTGTTTTTGTCAGTGTGTGTGTGTGTGTGTTTGTAATCCACCCTCCCATCCAAATATAGTCCAAAATCCAAGAGGGTGATGACAAAAATGCCAAAACTTGAGGCTTCAAACAGGAAATCCACATACAGTCTGTGGCTGAGACTCACTCCATTGTCCAAAATGTGCTTTAAAATATTTTCAGATGTCCCTGTGAAAGCTCAAACCTGTTCACACGTTCACATCTACATTTTCGGCATGGCTGCCCCTCCCTGAGCCTGGCTCTGCTGGAGGTTTCTTCCTGTTAAAAGGAGGTTTTTCCTTACCACTGTCATCAAGTGCTTGCTCATAGGGGTTTTCTCTCTAATACTGTTGGGTCTTTACCTTACAGTATTAATTGCCTTGAGGCGACTGTTGCTGTAATTTGGTGCCATCTAAATAAACCTGAATTGAATTGAAAGTAATATCCAAAGCTTTATAGTTCTACTTTGAAAAAATATTTTATTCCTATTATACCCTGTACCACAACACCATTTATTTAAAGCATATGATCAAAGCTAGCAGTGCAGCACATGAGACAAATCAGACCTTGAATGACAGACATTGGTGATCTTTGCTTTACAAAATAAAAAAAGAAAATGGAGGTTTCAGGAGCTAAATCCCAGATGACTTTGTTGTCTGAGGTAGACGGTTAAAAAAAAAAAAAAAATTAATTAAAAAAACAAAAAAAAGAGCTCAGCCAGAATGATCCACTTAACCAGCATGTGTAAGTGTAGGTATTATATACTTACTGAATTTGAGGGGATTTGCAAAGAAGAATGGCAGAAGATCCCCCAATCCAGGTTGTTGCATCATACCCACGTTACCATGTGTGTATTTGTGTGTATTCATCCACCTATAAGTCAGCATACTATCCTGTTTCTATTGCACACCATCCGCATTTCAAGAGAAGAAGTCATGGTTAGAGAATGGATAAGAGCAACCAGTTTTAATATTAGGAACACAGCATCTTGCTACATCCCTCATTTTATGTACAGATCAGGCAGCAACCACCAGGGTTGAGAAATGAACCCAACACTGAAGGGCTAAAAACTGCAGTCCCACTAATGATCACTTGAGGCTGGCTCCAATCCCCCTTGGCTACCATGTTAAAATGCCCAACTAGATTGGAAAGTCACCGTGGCTATGTCCGTGTTTTATGTACAGTCTGTGGAACAAATATAGGTTGTGTCCTCCTCCTACCCTCTAGAGGCAAACAAAAAAGAGCAGAAAAGATTTTGGTTTGATTCTAATTGGCCAGGTTATTGCTCTGCAATTTGCATAATGTGTAAGAGGGGATGGAAAGTCCCGCAGAGAGCTGATTAGAGAAAATGTCACAGTGGATTCACATTTCAGCAACAACCAATTGGACATGAAGCTTTCCGAATAAGCCTCAAGGGCATATGAAACATCTTCAGATGATGAGCAGGAAGAAAAGAAAGAAGATAGGGTCAAGCTAGAGAGTGTTTTTATCCTATTCGTATTTCACTGAGGCACTAAAACCTCAAACCTTGCTGGATTTTCAATGATCAGAAAAATTCATTGCAGAGTATTTATTACACATTATGACACAGAAGGGGTGCACATCATGAGTTTTATGTGTTCTTTATGTGTCTTTTCATTTTCATAAAGACTTTATGTCCCCACGGCAAGTATTCACCCCAATAAAAGGGTTCACACAGCTAGGCATGGAGACACAAAGTTTCAAGCTGGTTATTAGACAAGTCCAGCTTTTGCCCTAAACTTCAAAGAGTTTCTTTTTTATTGTGGAACATTGTTTCCTCTTAGGAAAAAAATAAGAAAGAGAAACAGAATGACAACAGCACACACACGCTAACAATCCCTGAAGCTGACAGACTAACTGTTGGCAGGCACTTTTCTCATCTGCACCACAAAACCAACTTATTGCTCACATACCTTTTCGAAAGTAATTTAATGTTTCATCTTTGTATTTACAACACTGACAGAAAATGGGAATCTATTTTATTTGCAAATAATGGACAGTAATTGTTGCAATATAATGATGGCTGCAAAAGACCTACTTTAAGCATTTATAGACGAGCATTAGGCTGGCAATTCTCTGATTGAAAGAGGAGCATACTGAGCTTAATTTCCTTTAAATTCAGCTACATCCCTACATTTTTAAACATTTACTTGACCTGACTTAAATTGTGCAAACTCCTGCAGACAATACTATAGTACTTATTACTTAAATGCTTTCGCTTAAAGCTGAACCTAGACTTTTTCGCTCATAAAATACTGCAAAAATATCCAAGAAAGGAAAAACAAAGATCTCTCAATGTCTGCAGACATAAAACCATGTCTATTTTGTCCACTTGTGTATAGCCAGTATTAGACAGGCTCTGTCATTAAAAGTGAGGCTAACATGTATCAAGCAGGCCTCCTTATATTAGGACTTTAAATACTTTCAATCAGATGTCTACCATATTGTTATAGTTGTTAGCAAAACGTGTTTATGTCCTTTAACTTTCTTTTTAATGACTTTTTATGTGTTGTATTGGATTTCCTCTGGTGAGTGTGTCAAATTAACTCAACCTGTAATTTGTTATGTCATTATGCAAACATTTTCTCTTCTAGTGCTCTAGGCAAAACGGAAATGGAGGCACTTGATTAGAGAAGTATTTAAAGCACAGGGGGAAAAATGGTGAGAAAATATGTTTCCATAATGCTGTGAGTCAAGCAAAACATTGAAAATGTGGTGGAGCTGCTCAATACAACCAGCCGTGGCTGTAGTGAACACACACACATTCCCTCAGACCATTTTTGAATGTTTTTATGCAACATTCAGAGGAGCAATAGATGACAAATGTGATACAATCTATTGTTATAAAAGATGACAGTAAACTCTAACAACACAGGGGCGAGCTGCAACAACATAAAGAACTGCCAGCTGTCATGGGTGCCTGTCAAACTCACTGTCAACCCTCTCAAAACTCTGCTCCTCTTCAAACCACTAGTGTAACAATGTGTGTATTTATCCCAAACTGTTTGGCAACAGGAAGTTCAGTTCAGTATGAGAACTCCTTGTTACATGCACTCTGTGATCCAAACAATGATTGCCAAAATAATCCATTTACTCTGTGTCTAGGCTAGATATTTTGGCAGTACCCCCAGTTTATCTGTTAGTGCGTGGTAGTAATTTAGGGCTCTAAAGCTGGGAAAAGACTGCAATTTGTATTCATTTCATTCAATATAATATGTTATTATATTTATGATATTTATTGCCCTTTTTGCACAGCCAGTACCTGCATCTTCTCTGCTCACACTGTAAGGATCAACTGACCAGCCGCCATGTGGGACTCAGTGAAAGTAAGCATGAAGCTTTTAGTCAGTTTTGTCCACTTAAATCTAAAGTTTATTTAAGTTGAATTATATATAGTTATAGTTCATTTAAAATGAATTAATATGTTGCATGTGTCTTTGTGAACATTTCTTTTATACTTGATAATCACTCACATTTATGTTATTTATTTTTGTCCTTTTTTCCCCTCATTCTCAATACGCCAGAATCAAAGTGCCTTAAACGTTAGAGTAAAGCTGCGACATGGCAACCAGAGACTACAGAAAGTGAATGACCTTCTGCGACTTCAAGCGACTACACCCGTAGACAAAAAAGTGATTTTATGCCTTTTTCTAAATTTTAGGCTACAAAGCAATGTTGAACCCAAAATCAAGGTTCATGCATGCAGAACCTTGAATTCATGCAACACTGCAGTCCTGGTTTAAATTAAAACAATGGAAGTAAAGCATGTGATTTCATGCAGACATACACACACACACACACACATTCCCTCAGAAACCATTTTTGAATGTTTTGATGCAACATTCAGAGTAGCAACAGATGACAAATGTGATACAATGTACTGTTAGAACAGATGACAGTAAACTCTAATAACAGCTTTTCAGCTTCTGAAGGTCATTTTCTGATTTCCTACAAAACAGTTACTTGGTACGAAGATGCATTTTTTTGGGGTTGATAGTTAAAGTTCTTTATTATGATTCATAGCATGACTGAATGTACGACTTCAAGAAAGGTAATTTTGGTAAGGTACTTCACCTTATACTTGAAATTCTGATGACAAATATCAAATTTAGCCTCTTGGCATATAAGAAATATGTATTGTATTGTATGTCAAAATACGCATTAGTTGTTTTGGAGACAAATTCTCATTTAGGTAACAAAAAACTGGGATCACCAGCTTTTGCAGCCAGTAAATTGTACTATGTTTATATTTATATACCAGATAAGCTATGTAAAATAGGGAGTTACAAATACATTAAAAATTAAACAGAATTTAGAGCAGGGGCATAACATGGGGAGCAATGGCATCCACTGCCCAGTGGTCAAGAACTGGACCACACCCATCTTTAAACTCTGCATTCAATTTAATCTTGCACTTGTAGTTTCATGGCTGTATTTTGCATTGTTGTGACGGTAACACATTGGCAAAATCTGTCCACAGACATAAACACATGCCAAAGCACTGAAAACCAGGTTTGTGGTAGTTCCTGCTACAGTGTCTCCAGGACCACATTTTCCCATTAAGACATGAGGAGAAAATGGTAATGGCAACACTGTTATGGATGGTAATAACTGAAGTCAACAGCTGGTTTTCTACTGTGGTTAAAAAGGAACAACTTGTCAAGAAACAACTTGCTAAGAAATTAACATTAAATAAAAGGGTTGTTGTTGTTTTTTTTAAGTTAAATGTCTCCTCTCATTACATGCCCTCTCATGCCCTCCTCTCATTGCCCTCAATCTTAGTTTTCAAAAAGCCATTTTACTTCCAGTTTCATGTCATGTCCTTTCCTGGACACACCAACTTGTACTCTGACTTGTGCATCAAGTGTGTTTTTACATTTTAAGACATCATTTTCCTTATAAATAATGACATTAACAATCTAACATTTACCACAAACAGTAAAATTTTAAATAGACTGCAAAAAGAACCAGGTAAGAGAAATGATGTGTATGTGCAGTAGGGAAAACCTAAGTGAAAGTTAAAGTTTTAACAACACCCACATAAGAAGAGTTTTCACAGCTTAAAGCACACTTTAAGCAGAAATTAATCCTTCAAACAAATCGAGACATGCACTTCCCTCCTTTAGGGGAAAACTGAGCACAAATAATACTCAACTTTAACACAAAACACCTCCACCCCTTGGTAAATGTGAGCAAATCGTCTGCTGCCAGTGTGTATGGATTGAATCATAAGAGTCTGAAATGGCATGACTGGAGACTGTGAGTTATGCTCAGATGTCTCCCAGACATCAAATGCTCTGGACATCCATCACTCAGTCGCTACATGACATTTACTGCCACTGATGTGTTCACTACTTTGCCTTTGCTTTGGAACTCTGAACAATACTTTCCACTGAAACACAGAGATACTGCAGCTATTCCATAAAAATACAAAGACAGGTTTCTTGAGTTCCATTTAAAAAGGAATAGCAATTCAAATTAATGTCTTTCATCACTTTCATGGACTTTTTCTATTTGTTTTCTTATTTTCTGGTTTAAGATGAAAAAAGTGACAATTACAATCGTTTGTAACATTTTTCTTTATTTGAAACTATCCATAAAAAAACCCATCATTATGGATTTGTCTGACTACCTCAGTCATAACAAACATAAATTAAAAAAAATAACTCAGCTTTGTAGCCACTAACAATTAACATTGTCATTTTCTGAGTGCTTATATTTTTATACTTTTGCATTTTGAGTCAAACCTGTAACTACATTTTTAAACAATTATAATCATACCTCAGCAATTTAAACTGTTTTTGTTAAATGTAGCATTTCTTTATTTTATTTTACACATAAAGTTTTTTAAACTTTTTTAAGTTAAGTAGTGTAAGTTTCATTTACATAGCCCGCATAATCTTAAATTTGACTCTTAGGACTTTACAGGCCCTACGTTCTATCCCTGCACAGCACCCAATCTGAGAATTAGATAACTGAGGAAATAAGAGCTATCTTATCCTCCGCTTTTCTTCTTTGTCTTGTTTGATCATGGTGTTATCCTGTGTCCTAACTTGTGTGAGAAAGCAGAAAACCTGCTGAAAAACATCTTTTAATTGATTCAGGGAAACAACGGGTAATTTTTTCAAAGTTTTAACACTACTTTGGTCTTTTTCAGCTCAAAAATAACTAAATATATAAATAAAAACATCCGCCTTCCAATCTAGCATGTGTGCCAAATGGTAAAACCATGATGCACAGCCTTGCTGCAGAGCCAAATAAAGGGCTGCATGAATCTGCGGCCCCGTCCGTGGACTCTGTTGTGTTTAGTCTGATAATAAACCTGAGAGAGACAGAGGTGGAGGAGCTCGGAGCCTCGCCAGGGCATGATAACACCTTGACAATTCAACACACATGTGCTGCGGCGTGCTGGGCCGCAGCCTCGGGGCAGAGCCTCAACCAGCATGTGGAAGAGGTTTTCTACTCAGCTGAACGTCCAGTACCTCCAATACGATGGCCCTGGAGCCAGATCTCACTCTGTGGTATTAAGCATCGAAGCCAGCTGTGGATTAACACAATTTGCACCTCCTCTCGGTGCACGTAACACCCATACCTCCCCACGGAGGTCCAACTCGTCAGATTTAGCCCTTGGTTTTACCTTCACGGTCTTCACATTAAAGCCAAAATGAAATTTTAAAAAGAGAACATTTCAGAAACATATCTTACACAGAAAGACAGACGTCTCTCAGGAAGCCAGGTCTTGTTACTGAAGCTATTATATTTACAAAGAGCAAATTCAATTCAAACAGTGAAATGTAATAGGAGCGAGAGAATCTAATTTAGCATCACTGCACCCCACTGCTGTTTTAAAATGCTTGAACAACTTCTCGAGGCGTTTTTGTTACATCTTGAATGAGCTGAGACACTGTGGCATTCATACCATTTTCTCTCACATCTTTCCATCGAGCCATCACTCACTGGTGGGGACCAAAAAATAAAAAGCTTATCATATCAAGGGTTGGGACATCTGACTTTTATATATAAAGATACTTAAAACACCTGTCAAAGTGTCCCCACTCCACTTGACAGTTTGACATTTCCAGGAAGAGCCCACCATCTCCCAAAGTTTTTTTCTAATATTTGTCTCTCAGATTTGATGAGAGTTGGACCAAATCTATTACTTTCAATGTTGTTAATAATGTGAGCTAACACTTGAACAACTAAAATTTCAAACATCAGGCATTTGCATGAAAAGCTCTGGAGAGGAAAGAATTACTGAGTTGTCAAAATGAAAGCTGGCTTTTACATAGCCATTCTCCTTTCTTGTGCAATGAAGATTAAGTATTAACTAGGAAAGGTCGTTCACTTAACTTTGCTTAAAAACTTTTCAGAGGCACACCCACACACACACACACACACACACACACACACACACACACAGACACAGTCACATAATTGTTGACTCTCAAAATATTGAAAACACAAGGAGGAACGGTCAAATGTGTGCAAGAGGAGAAAGAAACAAGAAAGAGGAAACTGGAGGGATAGAAGGATAGAGGAAGTGCTTTAATGAGTAAAATGTAAAGAAAGGACAAAAGAAAAGGAAGGAGCATAGAGGAGGGAGGAAAGAAAGAAAGAAAGGAAGGAAGGAATGGAAGGAGATATGTTGATAGAAAGATAGGAAGGAAGGTTGAAGACCACAATTCAGGGAGAAAAGAAGGAAAGACACGTGAGGGGATCAAGGAGGATGAAACAAATGCGAAGCTTGAACATGTGGAAATAAAAATCAAAGTTAGGAAGTGTGGTAGAGTATTTCTTAACACACAAGTGGTATAACCTTATTTACTTCTATGACTTGCTTATGTGATTTAACTCAATGTGTCTGATGCGTAATCATCTTTTTTTATGTATGACTGTGTTATCATATTTGTGAGGGACGTCGGGGGATAGCAATGCCTTTGCCGAGGAGACAGGATTTCATTCAGTAGTGATTCTGGGAATTTTTAAGGATAGAAGGAAGTTTTCATAACAAGTATGAAGCAGTTCTGTCTCTTTGTGCAAGCGGTCGTATTCCTCTGATGCGCCCACAGCCTCCCCATGATTATGTGTTAATGAAGCACACTGTTAAACTTGAAAACTCAGTCTACTGACTTATTATCCACAACGAGAAAACAAAAGCAGGAAAAAAAACAGGAGGTGTTTGTTGCTCCAAGTGTTCTAAATATCTCTACATATAAAACACAGATGTCCAATTGATATCATGAGTTTGGTATTGTTATGAGTGATGGATCAATAGAACTGACCTGACCAAGCTTTTGGTGGTTTTTGGCACAAAGAAAGACCAGGAACCAGAGTGCTGACGAGAGGCTTAGCTGTTGTTCAGCCACTGTGGGCGGAGCATCACACTGTGAGAGGGGAGAGGGCTTGTGGTGGGGGAGGTTGGACTCGGGGGCTGAACTGCCCTTTGACACGACCTTGTCACATGAGAGGGGAACCAACACGTACTGTAGGCCTGCCAAACAGCACAGGTTAAGGTAAGACACTGAATTTATCCACTTCAGTAACTATTTCTTTACACCGTGTTCACATGATTGGATTCTGCTTTGTAGGCTAGTCATCTAAATGTAGACACCCAGTGTTTACCCACCAGATAAATGAATAATAGCATCAAGGTGTCAGGTTCAGGTTCTGTTGGTTCTGCCAGTTGTTGAGCAGCACCACTAAAGCCTGGATACCATAAACCAAGTTACTGTATAACAGCAGCTTGTTAAAGCTTCACATTGTTTTACATCTTACATTGAAAACCAAACACTAGGTATTCTAGAAATCTAGCTGGACAATGTCCCCTCGACCGCCATTCACTGGGACTAAATGACTGACACCTTTCACAGTCTACACAGGACAGAGGCTCACATTCATCACACACTTTCAGCCACACTGAAAAAATAAACCTAAAAATAAACATAATACCCCAGTAAAAAGTGTAATAAATCACAGCAGTCTACCCAGATTTAAAATAAATAGTGTAGAAAAAGCAACATATTTTATATTTTATCATTTTTAAGTGAGAGATAAAAAAGAGATAAGAAAAAGCTTCCACACTTAACACTCTCTCTCTCTCTCTCAATATATACGTGTGTGTGTGTGTGTGTGTGTGTATGTAAAACATAGATGTAACTGAACAAATTATTCCCTTTGTATTTAAGTCTTTATCAAAAAGTTTAAAGAATACATTAAAACTGGGACGCAAATCCATACTGGGCTGACAGACCTCAGAAAGCAGGTTTGTACTGTGTTGTGCTGTAGTTGTGGATGTACAGTGTGCACAAATGACAGATACATTAAATACAAGCTTTGCTTGTCTTTACCTACTTTACAGATGTTGAATGGAGCTTTAAGAATGGACTTTCATTCAGTATTACACTGCCCTCAAGTGTTCATAGCTGAAAGCTATTGTGAAAGGTTTTGTTCTGAAAAGATTTTTCTAGGTTACTATTAAACCATATTTAAAACAGGAGAAATAATTAATAATAGAACAAAAAACCACATACTGCTTCATCTTTGGATACAGTTTAAATACAATAACTAACTTGTATTTAGAGGTTTTAACTTTGTCTTCATTTCTGGTGGAAAAGGTACAACAATCGGTTCTTTACAATGTTAGTATTCACTGCTTTTATTACTAGTTGTTATATCTCAAACACTATTAGAAGTATGTGTAGCAGCATGGCTATCAGATAGTTACACATAGTAATAATACTTTAGTCTTGTCTTCATGTAGTTTACTCTGACATTGGACAACAGACACAGGAAATAACACTTAGATTTAATGTTTGTGTCAATTACTTAATTGATAATTACACATCAGTTGTGGAAACTGACATAAAAAGAATACAAACGGTGTACAATATAATCACACTACTAATATTATTCATTGCAGCACTATTTGTCATTTTATATGTATGGACTGGAAGTGGTACTGCATGAAGAGAAGCTAGAAGACATATCAGTAGTATTATCTGTAATCGTAGCAGCGTTATCTGTAATAAAGAGCTGCAATGTCAGTTAGTGTGGTGGTTGTAATTTTAATAGGAAAACCAGCAAAAGTAGTATAATATGCTATTAAAAGCACTACTGGCATAGCCACTATTGATAGCAGTACCAGTAGCTGTGGCATTAGCAGAAATAACAGTCACATTAGTAGCAGTAATGGTGGTAGTAGTAGTATTCAGAGTGGTCGGAGTTGTAGTATCAGTATTGTCACTAACAGTAGTAAGTGCTGTGCTTACTGTTTTGGTTTGTGGACTGTTCACAGGTTATGAATGTGTCAGGAGAGAAGGAGTTCTGCTAAGAGAGAATGAGCAGTTGCAATAGGTGAGTAAACGGTAAAAACTGAACAGCCATTGCATGCTGTCTGTCTGCTGATTCACTGTGTACACTGCCAGAAAGTTTTTGTAAAGTTTTGACCAAGCAGAGAATATAAATGAATAGGGACTGCAAAAACATAGCCTTGCAGTGACCCTACAGTGTGGTATTTACTTTAATTTTTGTTAAACTTTCGCTTCTAATCTCAGCATAAAAATGTTATAAATGTTCTCTGATAGATACTTTATAATAATAGGAACATTCTCTGTGCAGCAAAGCCAGGTAACATTGGTTGATAAATTAATAACAAGATTACTAAATACTTATATTTTTGGCTATATTTCCAGCTTAAGTTCTGTTATTTGACTCATCAACTAGTAATTTCAGTACTACCTAAGTCCATGGCAACTGGTCAATTTATCTTACATTACACTGCCAGGATAATATGTTCTTCACTTAGGAATTGTATTATCTGGTCATAGAATTAACGAGCTCAGTCTGTTATGTGATAAATCTAGCTTGTTGGTACTTTGGAAATAACCTTAAAGATGTTATTACCTAAATATTAAGTTACAATGTCGGGATATGTTTTCTAATTTTCCATCATGCAAGCTGACTTGAATTTGCCATGTGTAAATAGATACCGTTGTTTTTAAAGGAGTTGCTCATTGGTAAAAAAAAAAAATTTAATTAATTTTGGACTGTTTTACCACAACCCTGAAAACATCTCAGAAAACAAACTCGTATGGCATTTAGTATTAGCACAACCTTTTACTTATGTCTCACTTTTTCCTCACTTTACACTGGTAGAATTCTCCAGAGTTATAGGTACATTGAAGCACATTTTACCTGTTAAAAAAATATAGAAACATTCATGAATATAACTTTCAAAACAGAATGCTGTGCAAATTAATAGTATATGATGTATAGCTTGTTGATGTACATTGTGTGGATGTGGGCAACAGATTGCCTTGAAACAGCATGTGTTAGGTTGTAATTTTGACATATAACCATTAGCCACAACATTATAACTCTAATATTGTATGGGTCCCCAAGGTGCTTCCAAAACAACTCCTACCCATCAGTAAGACCTCTGCTGGTGTCCTCTTATGTCTGGCACCTGCAAGTTCACAAAGGATCCTTTGGGTCTTGTGGCTTGCAAGTGGGCCCCTTTGGATCGGGCTTGTTCAGGTGTGGTTTTAATGTTATAGTCGACTGGTATACAGCAAGTTACAGTTAAGTATGATAGGAGGTCACAAATAAAGCCTAGGCAAATAACAATCAAATAACAAGCTAGCTAGCTTAAATATGGCAAAACAACAAAAAAGTGAAATCTATAACAAAAGAGTGGGGCAAAATGTAAAAGCTAGCTTTAAAGTATTCAGGTGGTTGCAGGTTTTTAATAACTTACCACACATGTCGGCCGTTCAAATGGACAGCCACTGGATTCCAGTTTTGTCCAGGCTTTGGGTGGCTGAATGGTTTTAAATGTCATCAAGGCTTCCACGTATTCATTTTTTAGCAGCTTCACAACTCCATGGTGTTGACATGAGAAGTAACACAAAAAATAACAACATACATTAGATCTTCAATCTTTTTGTAGTCACATTGAAAAGAAGTTAATAGAGACAAAGCATATAAGTTTTCCATTTGTAAAACCTTATTTACTGTTCACTATTTCATTTGACTGCAATACTGAAAAAGTAACATTTAGTTGCTTTTCTTGCTACCACTTGTCAGCTACTTTTTTAAAGACACCTGCATGTCCTGTTTCATGAAACTTACTTCAGTGCTGTGCTGTTAATTGCTGTAAGTATTAATGCTAACGTCACTTTAAACAAGGAAATTATCTGTATATTATATATTTATTAAAATAAGAGACAGTTCATGGCGTGAGCTGAAACTGATATCCTTTTTTTTTTTCCTATTTATTCTTATTTACCTCATACAATCAGCAAGACCTCCACAGCCTCTACTGAGCCCTTTCCTCTCCAGCTGGAATGAACCAAAAACAAACAGAGAGGGGGGTTCTGTCTGTACCAGTCAGACTTTAACACAAATATGAACATACAGTAAAATGTCTTTGGTTTATAAATTTTATTTTTGATGGTCATTCAAACAGTTAAACCGACATTAATGATAATTAAAATAGACTTTAAAAGTTGCTAAAAACCATCCTTAATAAACACTTTAAGGGAGCTTACTCAATCAATTTGCATAGGCACAACGCCTCAAGATTTCAGATGCCTCACAGGTTGGATCCAAGTTGGGATTTAATGCTTACTGCATGCGGTTATAATGGCATTGAATATTTCCTCCAAAAACCAGAAATGTGTCTTGGCTGCTAAAATATCTGCAAAATTATGTTTGTATGCAAGAGAGGGAGAAAACAGGCACCTGTACCTGGTAGGCCTGTAGACTGTTCATGTCAATAAATAGTTAATTCTTAGCCTTCACATTGGATATATTTAAGAGTAAGTTTGTATCCACAGAAGTAGTGCACATAATTAAAAAAAATAGCACAGAGATCCTAATTCCACCATGAATATTGAAATTTTGACTTAACCTTGATAAATACACTATATTGCCAAAAGTATTCACTCACCCCTCCAAATCATTGAATTCAGGTGTTCCAATCACTTCCATGGCCACAGGTGTATAAAATCAAGCACCTAGGCATGAAGACTGCTTCTACAAACATTTGTGAAAGAATGGGTCGCTCTCAGAAGCTCAGTGAATTCCAGCGTGGTACCGTGATAGGATGCCACCTGTGCAATAAGTCCAGTCGTGAAATTTCCTCACTACTAAATATTCCACAGTCAACTGTTAGTGGTATTATAACAAAGTGGAAGCGATTGGGAACGACAGAAACTCAGCCACAAAGTGGTAGGCCACGTAAAATCACAGAGCGGGGTCAGCGGATGCTGAGGCGCATAGTGCGCAGAGGTCGCCAACTTTCTTCAGAGTCAATAGCTACAGACCTCCAAACTTCATGTGGCCTTCAGATTAACTCAA
>VUQI01039790.1:0-10590 GCA_015106735.1 Paratilapia polleni | reverse complement strand
GTTGTAACAATGCTTCTCAGCAATAAATCTCATACCGTTGGAAAGCCTGTTTATTTCCCTTTAAAAGGTGCCACATTTGTAAGGAAAATGCATTTGTGGGTTGAGCAGCAGAGTTGAGTATGTGGGTCACGCCCATGAAGAACTTGCCAAATCTTCAGACACACAAATCATAAACAGATTTCCCATCTTGAGTTGTAGAGTTGTTTCCCATACATTCATTATGCGCAGTTATTTATGTGTCCTTACTAAGATAATATGATAATTCAGTTTAATTGTTTTATTGTCAAAAGTTGTGGATTACTCGTTTACGCTCTGCCTGACTCTGCTCGGAGCAGTTGGTTGTTGTGTTTGTGGCGTTCCAAACACGTGTTGCCAACACTTAAGTTGCAGACTGCCCTCTGGTGGACAAATTATGCAACATCAACACTCATAATATGATTGAAGGGTGTTGCTCCCTTCTCTGCTTTACTTTCTTAATTTTCATTTATCGGCCGTTATAAATGCCGATACCAATATATTGGCAAATAGCTAATATCAGTGGATGTATCGGTGGGGCTATTGGTCAGGTTCTAATTTGAATAGGTTTACATCAGTATAGAAAGAACTGTGCCCAAAGTTCATGGTTCAAAAGTAGTCAGTCAAAGTTATCAGATTTAATATTGAGTGTTAAATGGTTTGCAGTCGGGGAGTGCCTTATGTGGTGAACCCCCAGACATTAGTAGAGGCTTTGTCTCTTGCTGGGGATGTTCTTCTGGAAATTTACTGTAGCTGCCTTCACCTCTTGTTGTATGGCACACAACCACTCTGCAGAGACAATGCAGAAAATGTGGGTTAATTCAATTCAGTTCAATTCAGTTTTATTTATATAGCGCCAAATCACAACAACAGTTGCCTCAAAGCGCTTAGGAATAAGGTTAGGAATTATGTACGTCTTCTGACTCTGCTATTCATTCTTTACTATTTGTAGGACATGGTAAGTGCAAGTGTGGAAGATGCGAATGTGAAGAAGGCTTTGAAGGTTCTGCCTGTCAGTGTGAGACCTCTATAGAGGCCTGCCGTACTGTAAACAATACTGTGTGCAACGGCAGAGGGGAGTGCAAGTGCAGCCGCTGTGAATGTAAGGGAGGATACCAACGTCCACACTGCCTGGAATGCCCCGGCTGCCCGGACCCATGCCAAACCAAACTGTAAGGATTTCTTAATTCGTTCAGCTTTTGCTTTCAAAGAAAATAAAGAAACCTTTGACTTTGAAGTATTAACTAACACATGTAATCATGTTTTCAGGAATTGCATTGAATGCCTTGGCTTTCAGTCAGGTCCCTTTAAAAAAAACTGCAGTGTGGCTTGTAGCAAGAGTGTTGATTATGGCATGGTAGAAAAGTTCACCCTTTCACCCAAGGAGTGCCGGCAGAAAGACAGCGAGGGATGCTGGATCACATTTAAGCTGCTCCAGTTGGTCGGAGAGGATAACTACAAGGCTGAAATTCTGAAGCAAAGAGGTAGGCTGCCCATGAAATGACAAACAATTCTTAATTTATTAACAGTTTCATTGTTTCAGTGCTGTGTTAACATCATATATAGTCAGAGGATCACCAAGGTTAACGCATTTCAGCTACTATAGGCAAAGTTAGAGGGTCCCCAAAGTCAGTGGGATGCACCCACTGAATGTCTGTCTGAGATTTCATGGCAATTTATCCAGCAGTTTGTAGATCAACTGTGTGTTAGTCAGCAGCAGACTAACAAGAGTCAGCAGACATATATTCGAAGCCCTTATAGAAGCACCCCTTATAGAGGTATTTCAAGATGGCTGCCGAGTGGCAGCCATCTTGAAACACCTCCAGGCACTTATTGGAACAGTTATCTCTAAGAATTATCAAAATTAATTTCAGTGGTCATCTGAACATGAAAACTGTATGCATAGTCAAATCTGATCCTCATTATATACTGAGAGGCATTAAAAACACAACAAGTACTGATGTAAAATTTTTCGTACAGACAAATAAATATAGCAAAACAATTAAGAGTAGTGAAAAAGGGGTTAGCAGCTCATTTCACATGCGTAGCCTTGCAAGGCCAAGTTGCCGTGTCCAAATGGCGCGATCAGTAGTCTGATACAAGACCCTGACCCCTAACCCCCTAATCCTAACGCTGACCACTGGAATGAATGCTGCAAGAGTTGTAAAATTTATGAAAATGCTACATTGTTGTTTTTTTAATCCCTCTTAGTATATAATGTCTGTGATATCATTTTCTACCTTTGATTAATTTTATAGCTCAGTGTTTTGGAATTGTGCAAAATCATCTCTAATCTGTAACTGCAGATTGTCCAGAACCACCCAGTGTCACAGCTATCATCGCAGGCTCTGTTGCAGCTGTGGCCCTCATCGGCATTCTGCTGCTGATGCTCATTAAGTTATTGCTCTACATGAAGGACCTGAAAGAGTTCAGGAAGTTTGAGAATGAAAAGAAGAAGTCCAAGTGGGCAGAGGTGAGACAGTTAATTTGAATATCACTCGGAATTATTTCTGATGAAAAGTCAAACATTTCAGTTTGCTCTATTTGGACAGTGACAGTGTGGGAAGTGTTGTGCTGCTCATCTTTTTATTATGAAGGGAATGGGCTGTGTAGGGCAGTGTGGGACATGGCCGTGTAATGTTCAGCTTTAATGGTTGAAGGTTCACATTGTGTTGGCTTTATATTAATCTAACAACTCTTATTGTAATTGCTACTTTTATGTTCTGAACTTGTGTAATCCAGATACAGCATTTCAGTCAAATAAACCCAAAATGCCCTAACAAAACAAACTTAACACCTGGTCACCAAATGGTATATTAAAGCCTTTATTTTAAAAGTCTTGCAGAGAATCAATGAAAAAAGCTCTGATAAAAATGGACAAGAATCATAATAACTGTCAATTCTTAATTGCACTTAAAATATACACGTTAATGTCCAGAATGAGTAGGAAAACAAAAGGCCAATATCTACCTGACCGTCGATAGGTGATCGGACACAAAGAGGGTGCTGCAACCTCCTTGTGATTGCTTTGGTCAGTAGCAGATTGCTGTGGGTTGCCCGTAGTTTTTGTGGAACACACCAACTTCTCTGCAAACACTCACCATTTAGTCTCTGCACTGTAGTGAAACACGGAACAGAGAACGTTCACCTTCACAGTAAACGTTGCAAGCAACACTCTTCAAAAGGAACATTTACTTTGAAGGAAAACGCTTTTTGTTTCAGCACTGCATCACACTTTCTCAAGTTTCACTACTGCTTGGCTAGTAGTTGGTGAGTCTTTGCAGACAAGTTGTAGTCTTACATGCAAACTACAGGCAACCGCAGCAACCTGCTAGTGACCAAAACAATTGTAAGGAGGTTTTTGGTGCATCACCTTTTTGCGACCAGTTTCACCAAGCGATCGCAAGCAACTTCCCACAGCCATTCGGTAAGCAGTCGGAGAATGCTCATTTTTCACTAGCGACCGATGGTTGCCAGGCAGTCACCTTAATTAGTTTAAGCTTTGAAAAGGATCACTCTGGCAGTGCTACAATGACTCTAATTGATCCACAGTGAGCAGTCACTTCTTTGAGATTAGCAGGGTCTCATAGTTTGCAAATCTGAGCAGAAAGTAGAAGTGACTGAAATTAGGAGGTGAACACATGTCCAGCACGTCAGGATCTGCCTGAAAACACCAGTAATGCTCTGTGTTGTATTATAATTTGCGTCTTCATATGATTTGAAATATTCAGCTTACTTCAGGACTTGAAGTCATCAAAGATGAAAACACTTCTTTCTAATTACTGGGCTTTCTCTGTTACCAGGCTGACAATCCTCTCTTCCAGACTGCCACCACTACTGTGGCCAATCCTACATTCACTGGTGGAGACTGAAGGCTACTGCTGTAGCACACACAGCGCACAGTAATTCAGTGCACATATTGCATCTAAGTTACGTCTGCCTGTTTCTAATGCTTTATACTGCTCACATATTAAGAATATATATGCATATTGTTTGCCAATGTCTACATTCACAGATGTTACAGGTATTAATATAGACTTGCTTGCTTTCTTATTGATGAATTACTGTCAAAACATGATGTACACAGTACTGTTTTATTGTATCATAGGCCAACTATTATGCACATATTTGCTTGTTGTTTATAATATATATATATGTATGTGTGTGTGTGTGTGTGTGTGTGTGTGTGTGTGTGTGTGTGCGCGCGCACCTGCATTTTTCAGAAGTGATTCCTTTGAAAAATGTGTCTAATGCTATGTCGTATGTATATCTATCTAGATGTTCAAGTTTTCTCCATTGAATTATCAGAAAACATAAAAAAATCTGAGGTAGCAATGCTTGTTTCTGTTACGCTCCATTATAAATAAATAAAAGTCATAGAAACAATCATTCTGAAAAAAATGAGATTTTGGCTTTAGATTGTGTTACTTGGAATGAGTGTAAACAGAGCATAAATGTGTTTTTTCACCAGGAAAACTTCCTGTAGCTATCTGCTGTACTTAATGAGTTATGAGGCATCAAACATGCTGGGGAAAAAAGTTCAGCCCACTGTTATGTACTTCAAGGGCCTGTGACTCAGACAGTTTTCAGTGCATGAAGGTGAAATTTTGCATGGTTTAATTAGATATTCTAAAGTTATTGTATGAAAAATAAAATGACTTATTCTTTGGGGGTAAGGTGGGAACCTTTCTCAGACTTGATTTGTTCAGATTGTCTGTTCAGCACTGTACTTGCTCTTATTGCTTTGCTTAGAGGTTGTATTTAAAACATTCTGCAGAGGAGCATTTTACATGTATGGAAAGGTGAAAGAAATTAAAAGACAAAAAAAGAAAAAAAACTAAAAGATAATTTGGTGTCTCCCAAATTCAGCTGGGTTGAGGTCGGCTGAATGTGAAGCATACATAGCACATAATTCACATGATGTCCATCCTCGTGCCTTTAGCCCTCGTGCCCTATGGATGGGGAATTGTCATCCTGGAAGAGACCATTCCCACCAGTGCAGAAATGTTTTATTGTAGGATTGAGATATCTACCAGAGCAACTTTGGATCTATTCACAGTGACCCTTTCCTCTGTGGGGACAAGTGGACACAAACTGTACCCACAGCATAACAAGGCTCTAGTATCTGTGTGCAGCAGCAGTAACGGATATGATAAAGCAATGAAGCTGGTCCCCATGTTTCAGTGAAATCCTGTAACCTCTCCTGGAAGGCAAAGTATAGACTGAGTCATTCTGATTAAAGCAACTTCCATTAACCAGTTTTGTGTCAAATTAGTTAAAAAATACTTTTGAGGGTGGACCACAAATGGCATTTACAGATACACGGGACACCTTTGTGTGCTATACAGGTCCACAGGGAGAATGACCACCTACAATTAGATGAGAACTACAAGTACTGTGAAATCATTATTATAGACCAAAACACAACAGCATTTCAGAAAACACAACACATCAGAAAAGGCAGAGGCAACGTTTTCACTTTTGAACGAAAGGACCCGGAGATGCTGCCAACAGGTGGCTATCATTCCTGCTCTCAGCAGTGTCCTCCATGGAATGAAAAACTGAGTTTGAAATGATAAAAAACTGGTCTCACAAGGGATATTTTAACAAAGAACATTCATATGATGTTTCTCACTATGCTTTCAACACATCATTGGAAATGTTTCCACCTGCTTTCAGGATTTCAAGGGACATTTTCAGGTAAAGTAAAATATGAAAGTAATCAGTGCAAGATTCTTACTTTTCAGCAGCGCTGGAGTCCTTTATTAAAATATTCCCTTATGATTCCAATATCCTCTTCCATGTTTTCAAACTCATCTGAAATGTTTTCTTTGTGTGTGTTTGTGGTTTCTGATACATGATAACCTGTACAGGGCCCTGTTCCAGGAAGCGGCTTTAGTGAAAACTCTGAGTTTGTTAATCCTGAGATGAACTCCAGGTTTCCTCTTCCACAAAATGAATTCACTTAAACTGAGTCAGTTACTGTGGTAACAGAACCAAAAGAAAATATATAATAGAGAAAATAGACAATAGTTGAATTTGTTCAGCTATTCAACTATTCTCTATTTTCCTCAGCAACTTAATTTTTTTTGGATTTGGAATCCATGGCAGGAGAGACAAAAAATCCATGCTCACCACTGCTATTGATTTTAGCAAAGTTAAGAGGATAAGGCACCAGGTGATAGACCAGGGCACTGATGCTCAGTTTCGTCGATGAAATATTAAAACTTTTTTTAATTCAGTACTGTATAGGGTAAAGTGCTGTATGGTTAAAAATGTGGTTTGTGTGGTCATTAAGACTAGAAAAGCACTATATAAATGTGATTACATAATTCATATTCTGCTGGAGATGGACTGGAGTGCCACATGCAACTCCGGAGCCTCAGGTTCGAGACCCCTATGTTAGTGCTTATTGTTTGTATTTTACATGACCACTTCTATAATCAGTGGAAACAGCTATTACACTGCTGATTTATCCCCAGCTCAGAATCATATCTACAGTCTCCATCTTTCTAACTCTGTGGGCAGTAAAGCAGCTGTCAGACTGACAGCCAGTTCCTCTGCACTGAGACATTTTTGCACTGATGGAAATATGTCTGTCACAGCTGGATCTTGGAGCTGATGTGAATCTTTGAGTGAAATGAGGGTAAAATGACTTTAAGACTCCAAAACTGAACTAAATGGATTTTAAAGGCCTCAGACGATCTGATTGTATTCTGACTACATTTCATTGAAATTTGTTGACACGCTGAAATACAGTCATTAAACATTTTGAAAGGCAGAGTCTGAAAATTCAAAGTCTGAACCTCGACATATTTTCTACGTCTATAAGTAAACTTTATCTATTGAAGCCATATTTTGATCTTCAGTTCCTGTCAGGTCACAGCTGGATAGTTAGATTTAAAAATCAGATGGAAAATTTGGATTCCAGCTCTATCAAATGATGACCATAAGCAGTATAAATCTTTATATATTTTATATCTAAATGTTAAACTGTCTATGATAATGGCAGAGGGGATGATGCTGATTAAAATGATTTTTCTCCTGTCCTGTTCTTTCAAGGTACACGTTCATATTCCTCAGTCCACCGGATTAAAATGGAGGCTTTGTTCTTTATTTACTGGTTGCCATGGTGAATCATGGTATCAGAGCTCCACTGATACACACACACACTCAGTGAGCATATTCAGAGTTGACTGAACTGGCCCTGATCAGCCTTTCTGGAACTGAAACAGGAATTTTTAAACCCAGAGTTTGTTGAACCGCTTCCTGTTACCGGACCCAGGAAGTGTAAACCAGTAAACCTACAAAAAGGCTGGTCTACATGCCATTTGGGAAACTAAGCATGGAACAAGCTGAATATTTTTATCAGTCACATCAGATTCAAATCATTAACCTGAAGATGATTTATCATATTAATTTATGTGGTTCAATGCCACATGACCACAGCATTCTGATCAGCTGTAGTCTATTCTGAAGTTACCTGCTCCACCCAAACTTTAAACGTGCCGCAGGGTTAGAGCTGAAGTTCAGTAAATCTCCGTCCAAATGCAGATTTAAATCATCTGAAGAGTGTTTCAGGCAGAGGAGAGGGTTTCTCACGTGATGTGATTCACTGATTCATTTCAGTTTTTTGTCATCAGGTAACTGTGGAGGGTGGTGATCTCAAGAGGTGGATACACAACCGGTGTAGTGTAATCATCAGTTTGTTTTAGAATACTGCAGGACACAAATTGTACTACAGTTAACATCAAACGTTAATTCTGATGCCTCCGCCTACGTGGATGGAGTCCATTGGGAGTAGGTCTGTGTTTGTGTAGAGGCCACTCCATAGCTAATGTTAAGTATAAAACCCTGCGCGTATCTGCTGAGCCACTTTGGCTTGGATGACACCATGGCCTGTTCATTCATGTGTGGGGAACAGAGGGAAGTTCTCAATAACAAACCACTAAGACACAGTTTCAGGGTTTTTTTGAAAAACAAGCTGCTTCTATTTTTATTGTTGAATGAGGAGAACTACAACAGTCGCCCACTGTCAGCTAGTACAAACACTTTGTGCCAAGGTGTGCTCGCCACTCACTCGGCTACAGCTGCAGACACGCAGTCCTCTGCCAGCAGCTGCAAGCTGTTTGCCTTCCACACAAACGTCTTCATTCCACTGTTGTTGAGGAATAATTCCTGATGAGTTACAGATAATCAGAGGAGATGCAGTGACTCCATAAAATAACATAAAGCCGGGCTCAGATTACAAGAGCTTCAGATCAACTCTTTCCTGCCATTTTTTATCCACAAAGCTGGTTTAAACCCGTCTTGTGTACTTAATGATCACCTAAAAGGAAGGGGTGCTGGTGTAGCCTTTCACAGTCACAGGGTTTTCAACCTGCCGCAATCTGAGCCTAGTTTAGGAGACAGAATCATGTCAAAATTAACACAAAAACACAGAGATTAAGCCCGAAGGAGGTTCTGTGGATTATTATTGAGCTACCCATGCGAACGAGGTGCAGGGGCATAGGCCTGAAACAGAGTAAGAGAAAAAGATAAAGTATCAGCTCTACATGCAGCAGAAATCTGGAACTGGTCAGACTGAACTAATTTACAGCAGGAGAGCGAGAGGAAGGAGGAGCTGCTGCTGCTGCTCAGTGCACTACATCTGCTGGGTGGAGTTTCCATTCCAAGTGTTGTTGTCATCCTCGCTGTCCTCCTGAGTCCTGAGCCTGCAGATTTTACCATCTTTCTTGAAATCCTTGGGACGGTTCTCCAGTGTGTGCTTGGAGAGTTTTTCCCTGAAAGGGGCAGAGAAAAATGGACAGTTACACATATATAACGTAAACCCTGCAAATAAAAAAAAAAAAATGTTTTAAACTATCAGTCTTAAAATCTGCAACAAAAACAGTTGAAAAAAAACCCAAACAAACAAAAAAAAAAAACTTACAGATGCACTGTTAACCCTGACATAAACCTCCATTTATAACTGATTCAATTCAGCTGGAAAGCCATTCTGCTCATTTTGTGTGCCTTTTAACACCACTGTATTAAGGATGGATGGAAGCATAGTTTGAATGTACTATGTGCAAAAAAAAAAGTTCTGAGGTTCAGCTCTGAGCGCCTGCCTGTGCACATTAGTGATGTGTGTTCTGCAAACCATCCCTCACCTCTTTGCTTTGCTGGAGGCTGAGGAGTTGGTGTAAGAGCTGGGCTGCTGAGCGGGACCTCGGGGCTGGGCAGATGCTGCAGCTGATGGGGGAGAGGTTGCAAACACAAAGGAGCTGAGAAATCTCCACACAGCTAGCAGAGGGTAGAGCAGTGTACCCAGAACTGCCCAAATGCCACCCCCAGAGGACTGGACCACTGTGTTAGCAGGCCTGCCCGACTGCTGAGAGAGAGAGAGAGAATCCACACACTGTCACAGGAGGCCCATTCAAAAAGGGTTCAACTTTAAGAAACATGCACACATTTGTTTCCCCCCTCTAATCTAAACTGTTTGTGCATAAGTCACTGTGAATTCCAAGAAAATTTCATGCCTCCTCCTCCTACACTTTGCTTTCTTCAGCATGTCCAATTTAAAGTAACAGATAGTTGACTAGGTTAACATCAGCACAGAGAAAAGTCGCAGATTTTAAACAGTCAAAATTTTAAGAGTTCAAAGGTAACTGGACAGATAGAAATAGAGACAAAAACAGCATATTTAATATTTTGCAGTATGCACAGTGCTGTCATGTGTGCCTGTGGAAGGAGCAACAAGTCTGACAGATGGCTCATAAGCTGTTCCATTTTTTCCTCCACACATTCCTCCATTATTTAGATTTATTTACAGTTCTGTGGATAAGTCTTAAGCCAGCCCTCATTTCTTTATATGTTGCTAGGAAAATAGGAAATAGGCACAGTGATTTATTGAAACATGTCCAAACATACATGGAAATACAGTATATAAGGCAAAAAGTTAATATTTGGTATGACCATCTTTATTCTTCAACTTCTCTTCTCTTAGTCAAGCTTTCTTGTAATTTTTTTAAGCAGTCTTCAGGAATAGTTCTCCAGGCTACTTGAAGGACATTCAAAGCTCTTCTTTGGATGTTGGCTGCCTTTTGTTACGTTCTCTGTCAGATGATCCCACACTGCTTCAATAATGTTGAGGTTCAGGCTCTGGGGAGGCCGATCCACGACTGATGGAGTTCCATTGTGTTTTTCTATCCAGGTATGCTTTTACTGCACTGGCAGTGTGTTTGGGATCATTATCATGCTGAAAAATCAGACACTTTCCAGATGGTATTGCATGGTGGCTCAAAGTCTGATGGTCCTTTTCTGTGTTCGTAACTCCATCAGTTTTGACAAGATCCCCAACAGCACTGGCTGAAATGCAGCCCCAAACCATGACAGAGCCTCCACAGTGTTTGAAATATGGCTGTAGACACTCACTGTTGTACCTTTCTCCTGACACCCTCGTACATGATGACAATTTGAACCAAAATTTTAAATTTGGATTCATCACTCTAAAAGACCTGTTGCCACTGATTTTCAGTCCAGTTCTTGTGTAACCTGGCATACCTCTGCCTTTTCTCCCCGTTTCCCTTCCTT
>VUQI01039789.1:0-25849 GCA_015106735.1 Paratilapia polleni | reverse complement strand
TGAACTCTGACCTTAACTGAGGCAAGTGAGGCCTGCAGTTCTTTAGATGTTGATCTGGGTTCTTTTGTGACCTCCTGGATGAGTCGTTGATGTGCTCTTGGAGTAATTATGGTAGGCCGGCCACTCCTGGGAAGGTTCACTACTGTTCCAAGTTTTCTCCATTTGTGGATAATGGCTCTCACTGTGGTTCACTGGAGTCTCAAAGCCTTAGAAATGGCTTTGTAACCCTTTCCAGACTGATCGATGTCACTGACTTTGTTTCTCAGCTGTTTGTTTAGATTGTGGCATGATGTGTTGCTTTTTGAGATCTTTTAGCCTGTTTCACTTTGTCAGACAGGTTCTGTTTAAGTGATTTCTTGATTCAACAGGTCTGGCAGTAATCAGGCCTGGGTGTGAATAGTGAAACTGAACTCAGCTTTCCAAAAAATGTGGTTAATCCCAGTTAGTTCATTATTTAACAAGCGGGGCAAATTACTTTTTCACAGCACTGTACACACACTGTTTTGAGATATTTGTATCTGCTTCTGTATGAACATCAATAAAACGCTCTCACCCTCTACAGGAAGTGACATGTATGTATTTTATATTCATATAATCTGATGACATGATCACATTTACACTGAGGTGGAATCTCTGACACGTAACTTTTGACAGACTCATTTAAAGTTATTAAAGAGATTTCCTGAAACATGCTGAGAGGGTAAGAGCACTTGGTAGAGTATAAGAGCATTAGTGATGCTACAGACCGACAGGTGATATGTTGAGAGTTCATACAGGTGCAACAGACAGTATACAATATACAGTATACAGTACATGATGAAAGTGGAACTAAACAGGAAAGTCAGAGCAACAATAAGAGGCTGAATTAGAGATGGAAACAAGCAATGAAAATCTTTAAGGATCACCAGATTATATTTTAGTTATTTAAATGTTCAGCTTGTGTCACTTTGGTTGACAACACTCAGAAATAAAAAAAGATTCCCAGAAAAAGGCACGCATCAGTCGTGAAGGCAGAGAACTGTCAGTGAGTGGCGTCGTCCACTTGGCTCTTTACACAACACAAAAATAAAGATAACAGAGTTTAAAAAGAACAACAAAATCCACCAGCGACGACTCGAAACACGTTAAAAATATCTCAGACGTGAATCTACTTCACACAATACAGTTTGGTTATTAGAGGAAAAGCGCCTCAGCGCTTTAAAAACCTGCTAAAAGCTTCTCTATGCAACACAGCAGCAGCTTCATCGTCATGCATAAATAGGTGAGAGTGACGGTTGGTGAGGGAGGAGCGCGGCGTCTAGTTGTGGTAGAGGCGTATGCGCTGGGATATGGTAGCACGGCACAGAGGGCAGTTCTGCAGGGCGTCACTGCACACCTGACAGCAGCACACATGACCACACGCCAGGAAGATCACCTGAGACTGCAGAGAGAGAGAGGGGAAAACAGTGAGGCGTCTGAACTTTGACCCCATCTGTCAGGCTGTACTGCTTTTATTTAGTAAATTCTCACCATGCCAAATGAGCTATTAGTACTTCCTGTTTACTCTGTACCCATGGATGTGGAGCCAGTTATTAGTGGAATCCTTTAAAGTGGAAGAAAACTTAAAAACCTGAAAATTCTCAGGCGAGTTCTGCAGGAACGTTTTTCCTTCTATGATTTAAGATGTAGACGTAACCAAGCAGGAATCTCAGCTGCACGAAAATAAAGCCAAAAGCTGCAGTTCCTCTAATGGCCACTTGAGGCTGGCTCCAAAAGTGAGTCAATCCCACTGGACCGCAACTGCATCAAGCCTTAAAGTTTGCATTATCAGGGGCGTGGCCTCTTTGACTGACAGGTGGATGGCTTCACCTCAGCTAACTGGAGTCCTTGAACTGGACCTCTGGACTGTGTTTGTCCCTTTTGGATGTTTAATCCAATTATCTGACAAATAATATGGCTTGCTGTGCAGTTAATTGTACTAACAGATGGTCCAAGAAGTCAGAGTTCTGGCGAGTGAAATTCAAGGATTTTAGGACACACGTTAAGTTCTGCTCTGTTTTATCAAAACACTGAAGACCAGAAATATGTGGGGCTGAGCTCTAAACATTCAGGGTGAGGATTCAGTGAAGAGTTACACGACAGAAGTGAAGTTTTGGCACCGTGTTCACAGCTTTGAGCCATCCACCTGCATCGGTTAGGCATTCATCCTGATAACATCCCCCCCTGTCATTTCAGATAAATTAACACTTCTAGTGGCAACACTCACAGCTATGTAAGGCACAAAATAAGATATTTTAGCGTTAAGTAATGACACAATTGGCAATAAATTGCCTGCAGCAAAGCCCGGTAAATCACGTTTGTATGATGCTTTCTGCAGGGAAACTCACACTTTTCAGTCACAAACTTGTCACTTTGCCTCTGTAAACCCTGAAAGTAATTTTTTTTTTTTTTAACGCCACAGACGGTTTGTGCTCATATATCTATCATTAAGACTGTACTCATTACTGTGTGTATACTCATTTTCTTACCACGGTCTCCATGCAGACCACACACTCGGAGCTCCCCGGTCCCTCCACAGGGGTGGGAGCTGAGGGGGTGACTGGGGTCCCCGGGGTGAGCGGCGGGCTGGGCATCTGGATGTTCGAGGTGCTGGGAAAGAACCGAGGGGAGGGCAGAGGCGGTGCCGAGGGGGCGACTCCTGCTTCCTCCTGCTCCTGGACAGCCTTACAAACTCCTGCTGGAGAAGGAAACAGACGCTGGAGTTTTCATACTCAAAAATCATCTTTTACACTTAAGTTATCCATTTGTTAAATGTTCTCTGAGTTTCTTTGTAAATCTGACATCTGTCTTGCCTAATAAACAGTCACAGTGTGTACAATATAACTGACTTATACTCATTTGCAGTATGATGTGTGGAATGTACCTTCAGGCTGGTGTTCCTGGGCCCAGTTCAGAAGAGCTTTCTGGATTCCTGCTTCATTGATGCCCAGCTGGAAAGAGAGAAATCCATAAAGCTGATTATTCGGTAAACCTGGATATGATATGGCTGTTATGTTAAAAAGCAACAATATTCACTGCTGTAGCTCTGCTTTGGTCTTCACCAAACCAATGCTTTGAAAGTCACCCTGAGATAATTTTTGCAGACTGTGATTTCAGGTGGACTTGAAGACCCCAGCTGTGCCACTTACTACTGAAGTGACGAGGGGAAATCACGAGGCTGTATACCTCCGCCAAGGTATATAGTGCACGAAGAGATCATCAAGACAACATCTCCCAGTTTGGAAGGATTCCCAGTAAGGAATATTCTTCTTCTGTGTCCTCCACTACCCCCACCTCTTTTTTAAAAATTTATTTGTTTTTCCATTTGAATTAGAATTAAAATTCAGGGAAATCCATGTTTTGTTTTCTGAAGTTCCCTAAACTCATGATGTTTGTTAGATTAATGGATAATCGAGCAGCCCTGAGATGAGTTGCGGTGCCAAAGTGAAAAGCGACTGAAATGTGGTCGTGGTGGTGCTGCAGACGGACCTTCTTGAGGTCGGAGGAGGTCATGTGGCGAAGCGCCTCGGTCGTCACTCGATGATGAGCCAGGACGGGCAGGTAGTGCTGAGCGGACAGCTTGCACAGCAGGTTCACCAGCTCCTTCTCCACGCCCGCCTCCTGCAGAGAGATCAAAGTTTTAGGGCGCCGCACTCTGTTTCCAGATGTTGCAGATGTTGAGCTCTGCTCTGTACCTGCATGCGGAGTGACAGCGGCTTAGCATCCAGCAGTCTCTGGTACTGGATCATCCAGTAGTTCTGCTGGTTGGACTCGGACTTCAGCTCCATCTCAGCCTGAAAAACACAAAGTGGGTCTATTGTAGTTATTTAATCCCCGCACAGGAAACAGCACAACCCTACAAACAAGATTTGGTAGGTGCAGTGTAGCAGTAACGTCCTCTGCAGCTCTCCTACGTCTGTTTTACATTTCAAACTATATAATACTAACAGAAAAATGTAAGACCAGGGTCCAGTCGCAGCGATGCTACAAAACAACATAGTGAATGTGTTACAGTTATGTTCTAAATAGATACATTAGTGAGATACATTGTATTTACAGTGTTCTATAAAGTCTCTGTGGTTGTTTTGCAGCCAGAGAGCAACACTGTCACAAACTCACTAGTTTGTAATTGTAACCAAAATGCAAAGCTGGCGTTCCGTAATGTGTTTGTAGGGAAGTGGAACCCGGGTTAAAGCTGATCATAAGCTGGTGGGTACTCAGCCTCCAGCTCCAGTCACTTATTATTTTTTTTATTGTTAGAAGAGGCTGTGACCACCTCTTCTACAGGTGGAATTTTAAACCAACTAAATCAACCGACTCCCACACATTCAGGTGGGGACCTATTCTGCTCATTTCCAGCTCCTGTTTTTATTTTCTGACTCTATTAGAGCAGCTTTGCATGATTCACAGTTCAAAATAATCCTAATTTATCTTAAACTGGGCCTCGGTGCAGCCCCTCAGTTCATCCTCTGTCTGAAACAGAGTGTTTTAGCCCCCCCCCCCAAAGTCAACTTTCTTCTGATTGGCTACCCCTCACAAAGAGAGGATATGAGATGACCACATTAGGGCTATCCTGTTTCAGATAACTGTCTGAAACGGAGTGCTTAGAGCAGACTGAAGCCCTGCTGTATATGTGCTGACCTCATCATTTGAACCTCAGGCCATGTTTAATATGAACACCGCTGGAAGAGGAGATATCTGACAGGAAATAAGGAGAAGGAGACTAAAACCATGAAAATTAAATAGTTCCTCACCAGAATCTGCCGCAGCTCCTGCTCTCTCTGGTCTCTCTGCTTCAGCAGCTGCTGCAACATGTCGCTGAGAGCCGTGCGCTGCTCCACCAGAGCCTCCTGAACGCAAACACACACAGGTGGAGTGACATTACACACACCATCATCATCTTCATCATTAACAAGAAAAATTTAAAGATTATATAAAAATTAAACAAAGAATAAATTATAAAACCAATTTGATTATCAATCAAAACAGGCCATGCAGGACTCGAGTGCAATGTCATAAAAAATAACATAAAATACAGTGTGACTGCAGAGTTAAGAATAAATTAAACATAACCTAAAAATTTCAAAGTAAAAAGAATAATATCTATAATAAAATTCATAAGAAGGCCCTACGATATAAATAAGTCTGTTAACAGTGATGTGGCACATTTCATAGACAGGAGTCAAAGTGCTTTACAGAAAGCAGCAGAAGACAAAAATCACAACACTCCATCTAAAGACTGAGCAAAGAAACGAGAACACACTTTCTCCTGTATTTTGGTGCCTCTAAATGGATCGCCAAAATAAAAGTGCTAATTTATAATCAACACGGGAGCTGAAAATTTATGACTAAAACAAAATAAATCTGTAAACCCTCCAGTGGTCGCAGTAAAAAAGACATTAAATAGACCATTTTTTTTATTCAGGGCTGTCACGATATCATGCTGTCACCACATCATTGTGGCCAAAACATTTAACAGTGCTGATACTTTAATGATATCTACTGAAAATTTGAATAATAATAATTTAACTGTCATGAATCTCATCATTCAACCCGTTTATTGTGTATTTTTTGTCTCTTTTTGGGCAAATAAATCCCACTCAGAATATGAGTGTAGGGAGGTGGAGAAGCTGTAATCAGAAGTTTAATTCTTATGTAAACAGACTGTTTATATATAAAATAAAAATGAGTGACCCTGGGGCACTCCACACACTGAAACTCTGCCTGATGAATAATTGTGAAACCATCCAACACAATGCTGCTTGTTGTCCGTTGAATCACTTTTAAGGTCTTTGTGTTTGTACTGTGATTCTTCCTGAAACTCTTTCAGTTGTTCACTCACAAGGGTTTACAGGACCTTAACAAGAGCAGACAGTTTGGAGATGGGCCTGTAATATCACAGTTATCGTAAATATCACTAAATCGTGACACCCCCAGAAGGTACTTGTAGTTTTTAGCCACTATACCTGCCTCTATCGGTCATTTAAAGCCATATTTTTAATGCTGCCAATCATTTCCTTGATTTTCCTCGTTGAACTGCTGCCATGAAGCGATGACATGGAAATAAAAATAAAAGTGGGAGGGGAAACAAAGAAGGCAGTGACACCCACCTGCAGGTTCTCAGCATCCAGACTGCGTCTTTTAATCTCCAGTTTAGTCAGCTGCATTAACTCGCTCTCTATGAGATGGATCTGAGGGACAGCGGAGAAGCAGACATGAGGCGAGCAGGGAGAGGGGACGTGCTGCCGAGTCTATAATAATCTATGAGAAGCAACTTAAAACGAAGTATAAACCTGGACTTTTTAATTATTGTTAGGATGAGTAAAGATGAATTTGATAATGAGCAGACTGCGGGAAACAAATAAATAAAGAAAAATGACGTTAATGCCCGACGTCTTTTTATCTTCATCTTTTTTCTGTAAACCTGCATTAACTGAGTTTTTTGGACCTCTAGCAGAAGGAGCTGTAAAAAAACAAAACAAAACAAAAAAAAAAAAACACTGACATATCATCACTGACCTGGTTGCGGATGTAGCCGTGAACAGCATCTTTCTGCAGCTGCAGCGCCTGGAACGCCGCCTTCTGCATCTCCTCCTGCAGAAACAACCAGAACAATCAGGACAGGTCACCGACCCCGGCGACTGTAAACAAGGTGGGATTTTAATGTCTCCTCCTCCTACCTCCTGTAAGATCTGGGCGATGGCTTTGGACTTGTCCAGGTCCTGGAGGGACAGCATTTTGTCAAACTTCCTATCCAAATTCTCCAAACTGTTACAGAATTAAAGAAACGAGATTAGAAAATGCTTCTGAAAGCTTTCACGGGTCTCCTGTAAGAGCTGTGTTCATGTATTTACACCTACGGCCATAAGGGGGCACTCCTGTGCATTTAAGTTCTAATTCACAAAATGTACAGTAGCCACTATATGTCCAGTGCTCTGAACTGGTGTGTGTGTGTGTGCGCGCGCATTTGACCTCCTGCAGGTCTCAGTGACCAGGCTCTGTCTGCGGCAGTCGTTGGCCTCCTGGAGGAGGCTCATGGCACAGCTGTCTGACAGCATCTTCTGCATGGCCGCTAAAAACAGAGAGAAGCAGGAGGGGGGGCAGAAGGAGTAAAGAAAATACTGTGTGAGAGACGTGTTAGTTATGTTTTTGTCTTTTCCAGCTCCATATTTTTATTCTGGGAATCTGCTAGAGTAGCTTTACATGATTCTCAGTTCAAAATAATCCTTGATCTTATGCTGAGCCTCAGTGCAGCCTCTGTTGAAAAAAAGCCATTTTAGCTCCTCCCCCTTTAAGATGGGTTGGGCTTCTGTGCCTGAGATGACCATTTTAGGGATATCCCCTCTTTATGACATCATACAGAGCCAGAGCAGAAAAAAAAACAGTCACATTGAGTGTTTAGAGCAGTTATTTAATGCCTGAATGAGACGGACATTAAAAGCACACAACACACAAAGTGTCATGAGTAGGAAAATGTACTGGCAGCGTCTCTGTGTATGCCTGGAAACTTCTCTAAAACCAGCTCCATACCTGCCACCTCCTTCTTCCTCAGTGAGTTGGCTTCTTCCTGTGTGATGGTGGTCAGATGCTCCATACGGATCCTGAAGGGGAAACAGTGTATCAGCGTTTCTCTGCTGACTTACAGGGACTTTTTATAACTTCCTGTGTTTGAAATAGTTTAAAACCTTCCAAAATGAACTAAAGCTATAAACAGAATGTGAAGAAACAACCGCTACGATTTTATCTGCAAAACACATTTGTGTTGTGTTGAAGAGATATCACCTGAAGTCGAACTAAGGCCAGGTTGTATTTTTGTGTAATATCACTCTTTACGAGAAGATGACATAAGGTAAAAACTGTCCACAGAGGGAGAAACACCTCCAGACAATGAAGAACATTTGATAATAACGTCACGCCACAGGGGTGTGTTAGGTGAGGCCATGACTTAAACCTAAACACCACTTCAATGTTGGCTTTGATGGAATCAGATTACAGCCAGTGCAGACCTGAGGAAAGCAGCGACTCACAATCTGCAGTCCAGTTATTCTGGCTGAGAAAAATCATGTAAAACAAGCCCTTCAAACGGATCTTTTTAAAGTGCTGTTCTTCTGTTCTGTTTTCATGCTCCTTCCCCTGAAAGCACTTTATGCATCTCCCTCACAAAGTGCTCCATAAATAGGCCGCTGAGTGGAAAACAATTGGATGAGTGCTGTCATGTGTTGTCTCTTCGCTGCATGTTATGGATTAACTCACCGATCCTCCTCCATGACTTGGAGAAACTCTGCGCTCTTTTTCTGTCTGCAGGGATGCAGATGAACACACTGCAGTTAGCACAGAATCATCAGTGGAGACAGTGTTTTTAAAACACCCACATAACCTCCTCCTTCAGCTCAGACCTATTGTTGTCCATCAGCAGGCTGCTGATGCGGCTGCTGATGTTGTCTTCAGCTTGTCTGACTTTCTCCAGCACCAGCAGCCTCTCGGCCTCCTGGGCCCTCTGCTGCTTGCTGACGCCCTGCTCCACTCGCTCCTGCTCCTACAGCGCATACAGCATATAAAAACAGGGATTTTTAGGAGTTTAAATACAACACCATCATCATTGGGTATGATTCAGTTTTAACAAGAAGATGGAGCTCCATCAAACATCTGATTAAACCTCTGGTGGAGACTTTTGGGCAGTTATGTACCTGACGGACTGAGTTGAGGATGTTCTCCTTGTTGGAGTTCTTCATTATGAGAAGCTGGGCGTGCTCCTTTTGCTTCTCCTCGAGGTGTTTCTCGAAGGCCAGCTTCTCCCGCTGCTTCTGCTCCTGAAGGACACACACACACACACACACACACAAAACACCAGTCAGATACTGATGTAGTGAAACTTAAACTTTTAAGGTTCAAGCTGCTGAAGAAACAGCTTCAGTTAATTCAGTACAATTAAAAGTAACACAACGCCTCTGAACAGAAAATATACAGTAATAATTTCATACATAAAATTATTTTTTCAAATACCCCTAAACCGGTTTCCTGTGCCCCACAAACAGCCACAGGAAACCAGGTGAGATACAGATAATATGTGACCTGTAGGCAGAACCATTTGTGACACAAAGTTTGGAAGAATGAGTCCAAATGGTGACTGATTCAAAGCTGCACTTCAAAACATTAAAGGGTTTTATATTCTACATATTCCTGACTGAACGAGACATTGTAAACTTATATAAAGGCTTACTTTATATAGGTTTTAAATATGCAGAAATAATGTTAACAATAATAATAATAATAATAATAATAATAATAATAATAATAATAATAATAATATAGTGATCTACCATGAAGCCAACAGAATCTTAAAAAATGCGGTGATCCAAATTTTGGTCATAACGCCCGGCACTACACTGTTATTAGTGCTTCTTTAAGTACAAAAGCTACTAAATAAAACTGAGATATTTAAAAAGAAATCCTCCAAAACACAGACTGTGCTGAGACTCTGGAGAAGGAGTCACAAACCTTTCTCTTCTCGTAGTCACTGAATTTATTCTGCAACACAAAGAGAGGAAACGCTAAATGAGACTTTGATGATCTTCCACACAAGCAATGAACACATCAAAGAAAGTGGCGTTCCTCTCCTCTAGACGCTCCTGTGTGTGTTTGTGTCGTGTGCTGTACCTTCCAGGCCTCGTCCAACCCGTCCAAGCAGTCACAGCTCTGTTTGCCGCTGTCGCTCTCCAACACCGGCAGGAGGTACTGTGAGGGCGGGCAGTACTCCTCTCCCAGCTCTGGAAGCCAAACCAACCAATCAATCAATTAATCTTTACAGAGATGGGACATGGTCATGCTGCTTAAACCATGACAGCACATTTTTTAACCACATCAACACCATTTAACATGAAGAAGAAGCCTAATTATTCATGAATTCAGGGTCCCAGACTAAAATTTCTAACTTGTGCCGACACATGTCACAGATAGCTGCACAAGTACCAGATTTTATTGTGCAACGTAAAGGTAAGAAAGCGTATTTTCCTCCAGTGTTTTAAATTCTGTCACCATCGAATAACAGTACGCTTGTGATGAATCGTTTGGTCCATAGTTCTGAACATTTTAGTGTGGCCTGAAACTATTAAACCTCCTCTGGACCACCAGCAGCAACAAGAAAAATTGCAGTTCTTCTAATGTTTGCTAGAGGCTGCCTCCAGCAGTGAGTCAGTCATAGACTCCCATGTTAAAATGTCCAACTTTACAGCAGAAATAAACATGTTTACAGCCTGATACAGAAACAGATTTGGTCTCTATAGTTTTCCCCTTCAGAACTACTGTACAGGTGGTGAACTGTTTTAAATGTCAACAGTTTGGATTGTCAACAGCTCAGAGTTAGAGATGTGGATGCTTTGATGATTAGCTTCAAAAATATGAATAGAAATTAAGTTATATTTAAAAAAAAATCTAATCATTTGTGCAACTATTTCTTGTCTTAAAATACATATTTTTCCTCATTTTTATATCCTATATTTTTATATTCCTCATTTTATTTACATACTATTAAATATACTATTAAACAACAAAAACAGATGAAGAGCAAGCTGCTAACACCCATGCAGAGCCAAAGAGGACTACGACTCCTTCAAAACATAAACCGAGAATGAGGCACAGCCCAAACTCAACCAGGTAATGCTAGCATGTCACACGTCTACCACAACAATGCACAGGTTTAAAGCTGGCATTATTAGGGGCGTGGCCTCTTTAACTGACAGGTGGATGGCGACACAGGCAGCTGTAGCTGCTAGCTGTCTGCTAGGCTTCACCTCAGATATTTGGAGTCCCTGAACTGGACCTCTGGACCGTGTTTGTGCTGTTGGAGCCTTTTTAATGCAGTTATCTGACCAACAATGTGGCTGCTGTGCAGACAAACCATCCAAAAAGTCTGTGCTCCAGCTTTGGGGAGTGAAATTTTAGCATTTTATTTGGATGTTAGCACTAATTAGCAGGTATACCCTCTTGTCCAAATATGGTCACTTCTGACTATAAAAAACAAACATGACAGTGTCCAAAACGCTAACATTTAAACTTCAAAATGTCCGTAAACCAACGAGTCATGTCATGGTGGTTACTGTGGGGTGCTTTCCCTAAAAACACACCTATGGAGGCCTCAGTTAAAGTGTTTCCCTTTCAGCCTGAAGCTCACAGCAGCGTGGCTCATTATCCAGGAGGGCACAGGCAGGTCACTGGACTCCTGGTGCTACAGTCAGCAAAATGTGCACTGCTGTTAGAGAAGAGGCCTTTTGTGGTAGAGCTGCAGGCTGGACCTGCATCCTCGAGGTCTGATTAAAGCAACGTGAAATACATCTAAGTGCCCAAATCCAGGATGAAAAATCGCCACATCAGCAGAAATAACGGTGCACGTACCCAGGTGTGGGGGAGGTGAAGCAGTAAATATATTCCTGCATTTTGATTTCAGATTCATGTCTGTGTTCATGTCAAATCTATGAATTTTACTTGACTCTTTGTAGTATTTATTGGAGCTTGTTAAAAGTGATGGAGGACCTCAAGATTTATTGGAGAGTTTTTCTGCAGCACGACTTCCTTCTTTTAAGACACAGCTGTAAAAGATGGAGAGAATTTGGATGGAAAAGCCTAATCAGTTTCTTTATTACAAATAATATTATATAAATTATATTCACTAAACTACAACCATTCTGGGATAAAGTTCTTTTAATTTTACAGGACTGACACCTAGTAGGATGATTCGAAGCGAGGATGTGTATCTCTTCAAAGTTTTGACTATTGCATAAAAAAATGCTAAAATGTGATCCTCCAAGGACAGATCAGCAGCTGGACATAGGAGAAGAAATACACTTAAGGACTAAAACTAGCACCCACAGAAAACTATGGGCCAAATGGTCCATCTATAAATCAAAACGTGTCAGAGCCTTAATTTCTATAAAAAGTGCCCCCTGTTACTACTGTGTTTGTTTATTGTGCTGTAAACATTTATTTACTATTTTTTTATTATTCTCTCCATTTTTCCCCTCCTTTGTTCCCTTCTCAAAGGAACTATGGCTAGTGAGAAAGAAAGATGTTAGACTGACCTTCATTGTTATTTATTGGTATAGGTAAATACAGTTAATGTAATTCAGTGCGTTCTCAAGAATACGCTGGCCAACCTGAGTTTTTCTTTAGGTTGGAAATTGGAAATGAAATCCCTGCTGTCTCTCCTTTTTGCTGCACTTTTCCATTTTGAAGCAAACAAAAAGTAAACATCAGCATCTACGTACATCATGTGTGACACAGCATTAAAAAAAAACAAAAAAAAAACACACACAACAAAAAAAAGGCCAAAATTTTCATTTTTTTACTTGTTTCCTAAAATTTCAAAACTTCAGGATTAACATGTAAATAAAACAGATTTCATTTATCCATCTTTGATTATTTTCTATAAATTCTTAACTTGAAGACATCAAACTGTGTTTGTTCTTTGGATTATTGCGGTTTAGATAAATAGTCACTTGTAGCACGTTCGTAAATGATTAAACTTCTGAAAAAAACTCCACTAAGTCCACAAGCAACCATCAATAATCACAATCCATGCGGTGTTATCGCCACAGGCTAAAGACAGAAAAGTGCAGTTGTTCTTGATTGGCTGTTTTTGTGCACAGACTCTCAGTCTGCTTCTTTGGTCAGCCCCCCCCCCCCATACTAAAAGGGACCTTCACACATGTGCTAAAAGGGACCTGAATGATGCTACTGTGAAGTTGCTAATCTATTAGATTGGCACCCATTAGCAGTAGATTGATGTTGTGATTTGGCGCTATATAAATAAAACTGAATTGAATTTTTAAAAAAAAGAAAATGTGTGCACACTGTTTGGCTCCAATTTAACAATTTACTTCTTTTATAGAAGCACAAATCAGTTCACTAATTAGTTCACAATTTGACTCATTAGTGTTCCTTCTACAGAGTGCACAACATCCTAAAATAATAAATGTGTGTGATAAAAGGACAACCGAGCAAGTGACACAAAACCACAGCAATTTTAAAAACTGATCTTATTGGCTATCATCATTTTTCTATCAGTCTTAAAAATTTCTTCTGCAGATTTACAGGAGATAAAATGCATTGGAAGGCCTTAAATTCCTTGATTTTAATGTCAGACTTTTTAATGACCTGCAGGGAACCCGTTGAATGATTCACCGTTGAATGTGAACAAGGTTGACTCTGAGCTCACTCGCTGGTACAGCCTACTCTACTTTCTCTTAATGCTGGAAATAGGAAATAAACTGCCACTTTTTCCCCTCGTTTTCCTTCTCTCGCTTCACATTTTATGATTTCCAAAACAAACAACAAACGAACATCAACATCTGCATCATATGTGGTAAATTTAGGACCTATTAGATGCTACTATCAGCTTGCCAATGGACCAGTAGAAGAGGACTGGCCTTCAACACACCATCGACAAATTTAATACCCACAGAAAAAAATCAGTAAATACCTGAACCCTGCAGCTTTATTTTTTTTCTGTTGTTTTATTAACTGGTAAGTTAGTCACCTACCAGTGCACAGGAAGCGTTGGATGCTCTCCGTTCCCTCTGTGCACACAGATGAGGGTGGGTAGGACATCATGGCAGCATCCAGAGTAAAGCTCTGCCACAGCACACACACACACACACGGTTTGTATAATACCAGTTTGTCTTTAGCCTTCCTGTTAGTCTGAATCAGTGGACACTCTCACCTCTAAGGTGCGGATGTAGGCCAGCGCTTTGGGAAGCGTCAGTACGTTGTTTTCACTCAGGTCAAGCGTTCGCAGGCTGCTCAGAGAACCGACAGAGGACGGCAGCTCAGTGAGACAGTTTCCTGTAAGACACACAGGGACAGAAAAAAACTCAACCTGTGTCATGTGACTCATTATCTCCCTGTAGAGCAAGCAGGCAGGAAGGAAGCATCGTACCCTTCAAATTAAGAGTTTGCAGGAGGCGCAGGTTCCCGATGGACTCTGGTAGGGTCTTCAAGCGGTTCTTCTCCACATTCAGGATCTGACAGAGAAAAATGACCACAGGTGGATGATGACAGCGTTCATTCCCACTCATAACCTGAATAACTGGAGTGCAGCTCGGAGTGGCTTTACCTGCAGGGCCGCCAGCTTCCCAATGTCCTCTGGCAGAGAGGTGAGCTTGTTCTCATGCAGGTCCAGAACCTTTGGAGGGTCGGAGAAGGTTTTTTTTGTTTTTTAACTAAAGACAACACTGATATCTGTTTGTTAAGTCTAACAAACTCTAAGGCAACACGGAGAGTTAAAAATGGTCCAAATTCTTTCAAATGATCAGTGTGGCTGTTCTCGCCAGCATTACATGATTTACGAGGTTTAGCCGAGTTAGAAGTTAGAACTGCAGCAGGTTAAAAAGACGAGCCAGGGACCCGGAAACATCTGGATATGCCACCACATGGATATGATGCCACCTGGATCTTAAAGTTTACCTTTAACGTGGCGAGGGTGCTGATGTCAACTCCTTTGGGCATAAGATGCCTCAGCTCGTTGTTGTGGAGGATTAGTACCTGAAGGAAAGAAACAGAGGATGACTGTTGATGACTGTTTTTGAAATTAATTAAATTAAATTATACCTGAAACCACTCGTGCATTGTTCTATCTGCTGTTCAAACCTTTTGTTTGTGAGGGGCAGCCAATCAGAACAGAGACGGCTTAAAGGGGGAGGCGCTAAAACAGCTTGTTGGAGTCCTGCCCAACACACTTCGATGACAATCAAAGCAAACAGGACGTACAAGATCAAAATCAGGAGTCTGAGTAATTTTGTAAATGTGAGATTTCTGCATATACTTTTTATTGCAAAACTCTGTTGTTATGGGTTACTGAGTCTACACCAACTAGAAAAATGGCACTTCTGTCCATAAATCGGCAACACAGCAGTTTGAACTGTACACTTAATGAGTAAATAAATATCCAGTAACTTTAAAGCTCTTTGATGCCATCTTACCTTCTTCTGAAGCACCCTGGAGATGGAAAAGGCACACGAGGGGACCTGTGACAGAAGAGATATGATAAAACACATTATTGGCTGCATTACCCACAAACTAATTCAAACATTTTCCAAACACCTTCTTTCTTATATCCTCACATCTTAGTCAGTCTCAGGGAAGGTGCGATGAAAGATGCAAAGAAAAGATGTAAGGAGTCAAACAAAATATGGTGTTCTGTTGATGGCGGCACAGCTTGATCAGCTATCTGTTGGATTTTGTAGCTCTGAGCTTATATTTGTCTATACAAGAAGTTTTAGTGGGGCACAAATACCATCAAATTACTCTGGCATAAATCAGTGGTTCTAATTTACAGGGCAAGTATACGATCAGTTAGTGTTAGCAAAGATTGCATATAAAACGTCTCCCATTAGTTCTGAACTCCACATTTTGAAGCCTCGAAATTAACACTTTGGCCACGACAACAAGAAGCCTGGTTATCAAGCTGCATTCATAGACCGTATGGATGCATCCGCACAGACTCAGACACCTGTTAATTAGTACTAAGTAACATCCAATCCTAGAATTTCACTCATCAAAACTGGTGATGGCAAGAAGGGATGAAACTGACGAGAAATGATCTCTTAGTGCCGGCCAAAAATAAGACACAATATGTGTCTTTTGTCCTGTCTCCCTCTGCTCTCTTCTGTTTCCCCTCACCCCCAACTGGTCGCAGCAGATGGCTGCCCCTCCCTGAGCCTGGTTCTGCTGGAGGTTTCTTCCTGTCAAAGTGGAGTTTTTCCTTCCCAGTGTTGCCAAGTGCTTGCTCATAGGAGGTTGTCTAATTGTTGAGGTTTTCTCTCTAATATTGTAGGGTCTTTACTCCACAATATAAAGCGCCTTGAGGCGATTGATGTTGTGATTTGGCGCTATATAAATAAAACTGAATTGAATTTTTAAAAAAAAGAAAAGAAAATGTGTGCACACTGTTTGGCTCCAATTTAACAATTTACTTCTTTTATAGAAGCACAAATCAGTTCACTAATTAGTTCACAATTTGACTCATTAGTGTTCCTTCTACAGAGTGCCTGCTTTCTTCTCTTTGACACATGCCTGAAGAACAACCCGTGGATCGAAACATCCATTTGTAAGAAGGTTTAAAGGTTTAAATTATGAAACTGGAGCCTAACAGTCTGCAGACTTTTTCCTTTTTTGCCAACATAAATTAGAAAAAAGGGAAATATCAGGATTAATTTGAGGTGAGTAAACCCGTGACTAAAATATACTGAAGGCTTTTAAATGTTTGTCAGGGATCAGTGAAGCTTTCGTCTCACCTCTGAGAGCTCGCAGGATGAGATGTCCAGGATGTCATCAGCACCGGCTTCCTTAGACTGAAGAAGAGAACAGTTAGTGTTTGGGTTTGGGACTGATAGATATCTGTTAACATCACCACCAGCAGGGAGAGGGTGTTCTCTTCTTCTTCTTACCCGGCACAGCTGATACTCGAGTCTCTTCTGGCCGTCCTCGCTGGGCTTCCTCTTCTTGAAGAACAGAGGCATCCTAAGCCTGGGTGTTTTCCCTCCTGCCCCCCTCCACTAAAACCAGAGCAGCTCTGGAGGACCGATGGACAGGTTGGAAAGCCCTGACCACACCACCTGCACGCTGTAAGAAGAGTAGACATGAAGGACTAATCAGATAAAGCAATATGACTTTAACTTGTATCATAGTAACACATCAACCCTTTGAGGGCTCACAGGCCCCATGTGCCTTTATGCACTCCCAACAGCATCTGGGGATGTCAATGGCATCAATGCCTTTACCATTCAGAACTGCTGACACACTCTGGCCACATGAGGCCGGGGACTGTCCCGCACCAGGAGGAACCCACGGGCCCACTGCACCAGCACGTGGAGGTCTGTGTGGCCTGCATCACCAGACCATCACTGACCCACTGCCAAACTGTTCATACTGGATGATGTTTCAGGCAGCATATCGTTTGCCACACTGTCCCCAGACTCTGAAGAGAACGGGGTACCAGGGGCAGACCTGCCAGGTCTGGTGGTCTCCAGCGAATGCCAATCAAGTTGCATGGTGCTGGGCTGTAAGCAGAGGTCCCACTAAAGGACGTCGGGCCCTCATGCCACCCTCATGGTGTCGGATTTTGACAGTATAGTCAGAAACATGTAATGAGTAGCTGGAGGTAATTTTGTAGGGCTCTAACAGTGCTCCTCCTGTTCCTCCTCTCACCAAGGAGCAGATACTGGTCCAGCTGCTGGGTTGATGCTCTTCTGCGACCCTGTTCAGCTCTCCTCATGTAATGGCCCATCTCCTGTATCTCCTCCACACTCTTGAGACTGTGCTGGGAGACCCAGCAAACCTTCTTGAGATGGCACGTATGGATGTACCACCCTGGAGGAGCTGGACTACCTGTGCAACATGAATGGGCTCCGGGTACTAGCAGTGCCAAAGACACTAACGAAAAGCCAAACTAGAGAAAAATCAGTCAGGAGGGGCAAACTGATATCCCTGTAGTTTACCTGACTTTGTGTTATACTGTGAGGCTCAAGTGTTCATTAATCACATAACAGTACATGCAATCCACAGTTCTGATCATATCAAAGCTCTGCAAACACAGCATGCTAATTTCTTTTTAACACAATCTATGAAGCTAACACAGAGCTAGCAGAGAAAGACACCCCCCCACCCCAGACCCTGAGTGCTGCTAAAGCAGAGTGAATGCAGACTGAACAGGTAACAAACGCAGACAGTGATTGAGCCTGCAGCAGAGTCACTGTCAGCACATTTTTCTGTGAAGTGCTTTATGGGCTGTTTTTCACCCACTTTGCTGTCGGCTTTGTGGGCACATGAAAGCTTTACTGGTACACTGGTTAACTTTCAGTTACACAGGCGATGCTGGAGATTAATACAAAAGTAAAATGCAAAAGGTAAAATGCATTTATAAATCACCAATCATTATAAATCATTCAATCCTTTAACTTCAGGCTGAGTTATATCGTAATGTAATACATGCTATATAAAATATAGACGTAGCTTCCAGGTCTGAAAAGTGAAGCCAATGCTGAAGTACCTTAAACCTGCGTTCTTTTTCATGTCCAGCAGCTGGCGACTCATGTGGTTATAAGATGAAGTCTGACTGTACGTAAATCTATGAGAAAGTGACCCAACTTCTCACCTGATCTGTGACATCAGTAAACACTTTCCTGATGAGTTTTTGGTCTGAAACACTACAGTTTACAGTCTTATTTAAAGCAACATTATGTTTATTTTGGAAGTTACGAGCCCATTAGAGCCAAAGCGTGTGATAAACCAGGATATGCCGATTGATTTGTGACCGACAAGTATGCAGGCACTCTCGAGATAGTCCAGGGCTCTGCGGAGGAAAAAAGGAAATTTGGTGGGAGAAACATTTTTCTTCTGGAAGTTTTCATCATGTTTTTGATACAAGGCGTCAAGAAAATAGATACAGTTCCATTTTTGGATTTTATTTAAGGGTTTCTATTGCAGTAAAACACCTTTCTGTGAGTATTAGGGACATTGTTCTACAAACATGGAAGCTTCTGCTGGGGTTTATGTAGTTATTACAACTGATTCTAGTTATTGTGATGACATCCAGTTATAATTACAACAGATGTGCAGTTATTATTACATCTAGTTTAGGGATGTCTCTAGCACTGATACTTATGTTACCTTTCAACACTTAAATCCTGACCTAAATAAAGACATTTGTCATATAAATTGATGCAGAAAAGGTACAAAATTCACCAGAAATGAGGGAAATTAAGTGTCTAACACTAAAAATGTCCTTGGGGTGGACCTCCAGATCCACCAGTACTCAAACCCTTTAAATTACAGACCTACTTCTTTAAATTCTTAGTAATCAGCATTTTGGTACCTATTGAGACAGCATAACTTTAGAGGATTAAAGATGAGTAAATACAAAAGTAAATACATTTTTTAAATGACTCTGTTAATAGATTAATATGTCATTACATACTCAAAATAATAATCTTTAAAAATTAATGTTGGCGGCAGATCATAAAATGCTATATAAATATGAAATATAACAACTTGATTCCCCTGCCTACTGTTCCATTAATCTTTAACTTATTTTAATTGTATTTATTACAGTTATTACAGCTTATACAGTACTGTGCAAAAGTCTTGAGCCACCACTCTTATTTTTTTATTTTTTTATATTTTGCTTCCAAGGAGCCAGACTTTCTTCTAATTTTTAGAAGTGGTCTTGAGCAACAGTTCTCCAGGCTTTCTGAAGGTCTTCCAAAGTTTTTCTTTGGACATTGGCTGCTTTTTCACTCATTTTCAGTCCAGTCCTTGTACCTGACCATTTTCAGAGGAATGTTTTTAGTTTGTTAAACCACTTAACACTGAATCATTCAAGCATAAAAAAGGTACCTGACTCAAAGGATGAACCAGTGTTGTGTCCACACATAACAGACAATTTCAAATTGTATCTTTTTGTTACTAGCAGCCTGTCGCAAAACCACATAACTTATTCCCATTTCTTTAGTTGAATCTATGAAAAATTCCAAAGATAACCCAGTTTGACAGGCAATAAAATAATGATGCCAAATTACAAAAGAACTGGACTGAAAATCAGTGGCAACAGGTCTTATGGAGTGATGAATCCACATTTGAAATTTTTGGTTCCAATTGTCGTCAACGTGTAGAGAGGAGGTCAGGGAAGAGGTACAACACTGAGTGTCTACAGCCATGTGTAAAACACGGTGGAGGCTCTGTCATGGTTTGGGGCTGCATTTCAGCCAGTGCTGTTGGAGATCACGTCAAAACTGATGGAATTATGAATGCAGAAAACTACCATCAGATTTTGATCCTCCATGCAATACCACCTGGAGAGTCTGATTGGTAATGGCATTTTTTAGCATGAAAATGATCCCAAATACGCTGCCAATGCAGTAAAAGCATACCTGGATAGAAAAACACACAATGAAACACTATCCGTCATGGATTGGCCTCCCCAGAGCCCAGACCTCAACATTACTGAAGCAGTGTGGGATCATCTGACAGAGAGCGGAACAAAAGGCAGCCAGCAGCCAACATCCAAAGAAGAGCTTTGAATGTCCTTCAAGAAGCCTGGAGAACTATTCCTGAAGACTACTTAAAGAAATTACAAGAAAGCTGCTTCAGAGAGTTCAGACTGTGTTGAAGAATAAAGGTGGTCATACCAAATATTAACTTTCAAGCTGGTTAGAATTGTAAAAACTCTGTTTTTGCCTTATATACTGTATTCCCATTCGTGTTTGGACGTTTCAATAAATCACTGCACTTGTTTCCCATTTTCCGAGCCAAGTATAAAGAAATGAGGGATGGCTCAGAGAGTTTTCCACAGTGCTGTATTTAAATGTTGGTTTATGTATCATTTTCCCTTTGCATTCATCCCTCTTCTGCATCTAATTTCCAATTAAATAAATGTATCTGTTAGAGTATCTGATGTGAGATGTTGTTTTTATTTATTAGCACCTGCTCCCTGTTTGTTCTTTATATTTCTGTTTGCTGAGTAATACTTTTTGGCAGCTTCACACATAACAGTCTTTGGAGAGTTTAAGGACCTATCGATTCATTCCCAGATGTTACTGATGTTTTTTTTTCAATGACGTATATGTCACTCCAGTCACGTGGGGGTTGGTGCGTGGGTTTCCCCACAGCTGAAGGCCCAGTGTGGGTGTGGCTGTGGGCAGGGGGTCGGAGGATTCCCGTAAACTACATAAATGACGTTAATCACCTGAACTAAAACAAAAAAGATAATAAACCCCAGTACGGTTTACACCTGGTGACAGCCACCTTTAACACACCTGTCCTCACTTTATGACCGCTGACATGTTCAGCTACATTAAATCAGCAAAATGATGCTAACAGATAAGCTAACGTGCTGAAGAAAAGCCTCAGACTTTACCCTCCTGGTGTCTGTGAACAGCAGGAAGTTGAGTTAGAGTACTGTTTGGTTTCAGACTCACCGAGTGTTAGTTAATGTCTCTGCTCCTCTGCGCCCAGCTTCAAAACGTTCAAAGGAACGTCAGATGTTTGCTAACATAACATGTAAAGCAGCCGGTCCAGCTAGTTGAATAAAACGATATAAATCTGTATTCCTCCTTGGTTTACCCTCGTAGATCATAAAGAGGAACACACGGTGATATTTCCCCTCTGAGCAGCTCGGGCTGACTGCTGCCGACCTACAGAGGTTGCTTAATGGAATGAAAACAAACAGTTAGCTGCATTTTTCTACTTCTCTCTGTTATTAGCGGCTTACCACAGCGTGCTTTAAGAAGCACGTCGCCCTCTACAGGACGGACAGCGCACTGCCTACTCCTACCACAGACACATTTTCTTTGTTTTTACTTTTTTGAAAACAAATTTAAAAAGATGTAACATTACTACTAAACATAATATTAAAATTAAAATATAACAAAAATAAAGGACTCCCCCCTTTCAAATTTATGGAGCAAAACAACAAAAAACCAAAAAAATTTTAGACAATAATTCCTAAATGGGACATAAATTGATATTTCTGCTTTAACTTGTTGTTGTGTTATTTAAATGTATGCTTATTCACTTATGTACGTTTCCATTTAACTTTCCATTTTATTGATCAAATTATTATTTTATTAAAGTATTTATTGATCTACTGATTTAGGTATGATCAACATTAATCACTCATTTATTTCCCCAAACACCAATATCACATAAAAGCTGTTAACGTTTTTCTATTTTTCTTTATACTTTTTTGAAATGTGCTGCCAGCTTTGAATTCAATATAATTCCCCCCATTTGGTAAGTGACGTGGCTTCACTGGAATATTTTCAGTTAAATGTAGGGCTCCAATGATTTGCAAATCACTGGATTTGCTCTATTTACATTTTACACAAACTTTCTTTTAGAAATGAAGTTGTAAATTTAAAATGATCAGAGAGTTCTTTGAAAAGCTTGTAAATTTGCCCAATTTATCAGAACATTTCCAGCACCGCCTGATTTTTCCTTGATTCTTATTCTTTTTATTCTTCTTCTTATTATGTTGTGGTGGTGGTTGTTGTTTGCTTGTAATTATGAGAAAGCGTGTCATAGTTATGAATTAACTGGAGTTAACTTTGCAGCTATGGAGTTATTTTTGGGTCTTTATGCAAACAAAACAGGTTTGCAATAAAAAAGAAAAAAGATTTCAGAACAAAATACCCCCATTGTTTTATTGCAAGTAAAAAATGTGTTTAAAATCTGAATCTAAACGTGTATTTTTCATGATAACATATATGTCCTTACCCAGGTCCAGGTCGCAGGCCTTTTATTCTTTTTAACCTGATGCATGTAGTTTGGTTTTGTTTAATGAACTTTAACCCCAACTAAAAAAAAAGAAAAAAGTTTTGGATTCATATTCTAATCACACATTTTACAGATTTGCTTGGAATAAAACATGTTTGAGTGAAGTCTTTGTAGTTTTGCTGTTAAATTCACAACTTGTGTGATTTCAGATTAAACTGATGATGATCATTACAGTCCAGGGCTCTGAGACTGAGTTGTATCTCAGCATAAGTACTGAGGGATTATAGTCGATGACTCTCTCTCTCATTTTCAGGTCACATTCAAAAACAAGAACAAATAAAGAAACAAACAAAAACAACCTTGGTTTTACTTTCGAATCAGGCCCTGTCTGTATTTTGAGGCAGGAAAGAGGCTTGTTGCTTCCACTTTTACGTCATTGCTGGATTATGGAGACGTTATTTATGTGAATGTCTGTCATGTAGTACTGAGAATTATTGCAAACCTTAAAGATCTAACGCACCATCACACTTTGTAGGCTCAGGTTGGATGGTCTGCTTCATCATTGCATAGACTCAGACATTTGTATATTCTTTTTATGAGGCTATTTTTGCTTTGATTCCCATCTTAGTTACTGACTTATATTCATTATAAAAAATTTAGGAAGTTATTGTCTTCGGTCCCAAGACTCATTCCTTCTGTCTGTCCCAGAAGTCCATACACCCATGCATCCATTTTATTCAGGGCCCGGGTCGAGGGGGGAGCAGTCTAAACAGTGAAGCCCGGACCTCCTTCTCCCCAGCCACCTCCTCCAGCTCATCCGGGGGGACACTGAGGCATACCCAGGCCAGCTGAGAGGATGTAATCTCTCCAGCATGTCCTGGGTATGCCTCGGGGCCTCCTCCTGGTAGGACATGCCCGGAACACCTCACCCAGGAGGCATCCTAGTCATCCCAAACCACCTCAGCTGGCTCCTTTTGATGTGGAGGAGTAGCGGCTCTACTCTGAGCTCCTCCCAGAAGTTTGCACTGAATTTGGAAAAAGAGCGTTCAGATTTCCAGCTCCTTCCTCCCAGAATCAGCAGCAAAAAAACGAATAAAACTTGAGGAGCTGCTGATTTTAAATGACCTGAAGGCTGCAAATGATCTGCCTGAATATGACTACCAGTGGGGTTTTTTTGGTGCACAGACTTTTACTGATGTTTTAGGCTTCATTGGCACTGAAGTTTTGTTTTCATTTTATTTGACTCTATATCACTCTATTCACTGACTTTGTGTATTTTTGCTGTGTGTATTTGTGTGTGTATTACTAGTCTGTGCAACCACCACTTTTGGCCAGGACACTCTTGCAAAAGAGATTTTTAAATCTCAAAAGTCAGATTATCCTGGTTAAATAAAGGTTACATAAAGAAATAAATTATTTTGATTGGAAATTCTGATTAATTAATAAAAAAAAGGTGCAAAATTACACCCCTGTGAATGCACCATGTTTTTATGCAGCTGGTGAGCCTCTGCAGGCACTGTAGGTACCCACCTGTCACCTCCAGAGAGCCTTCTGAAGGAAAGTTAAAGGCACCTTAAATAAGAACATGAACATTTGAATTTTTTGGAAACGAGGTGCAACTAAAAATACTTTCCAGAGATGAGATGTAATGCAGTAAATCAGCTGTGCAGTTTGCGTTCCGTGCATTTAGCCCTGCATGTCAGCACTTTGTCCACCAGAGGTCCCACTCTGCACATTTATGTTACACTAAAGGACACAGATCAGCTGACCAGCTGTTTGCATGTGGCATTGATTATGAAGTCAGAGGTGTATTAATACAGGAGAATGTGTTTGTTTGTGGTTTTTAGCCTCACCAGCTCAGTGTGCTTTATGATCCACTAACTAAACACACACACCTCAGTGCCTGTTCAGTTTAATAAAAATATTAACATAACCAGATAACCTGCAGACCCTAAACCTGGGCTGTGTTTAACACAGGCCTCTGCAGGTGTGATGTAGGACTCACTGAAACCACAAGAGGCACGAACGCAGCTATAAATAACCACACAATTAAAGGTGTTGACAGGGAACTGACATTGTGGTTAGAAAGTTCTCCCCAGAGCCCCCTTTCGGTTTAAAAAGCTTCATGCTGCACTGCAGACCCCCAAAACACCTCAGAACAGGCACATGTGTGTCTTATTAACAGAGGACGTGTTATATGTGAGGACTGTCCTGTTGGTCTTATCGTGCATCTTAAGTAAAGGAGGTAAATGCCTCTGCTGCATTACACGTGACTGTTTTTTCTTAAAACTGACAAAATTTCTGTACTTTTCCTTCAGATTTTGTACATTTCAAGTCATAAATGAACTTCAGAATACTCATAATTAAGTTGATCCATAGACTGTATATAAAAGACAGACATAAACATCTTTCCCTAAAAAATAAAAAACTATAATAATAATAATAATAATAATAATGTGGATAAACAGTGAAAAATGAAAAAAAAAACCTCAATATTTCAATCACTCTCAAATCTACTTCCTTCCTTTATCCTTTTCCCTTTTTTCTTTCCTTTTTACCTTTCTGCCTTTCTTCCTATTTTCTTTCCTTTCTCCATCTTTATCTTCCTTCTTTAACATTGTCTTCTTTCCTTCCTTTCTTCACTTATTCTTCCTTCCTTCATTCCTTGATTCCTGGTTTTCTCCTTCTTTCCTTAATTCCTTCTGCCTTCTTCTCGCTTTTATTCTTTTCTTCCTTACTCCCTTCCTACTTTTCTTCCTTTCCTCCTTCTTTCTTTACTTCTTTACTCCTTTTCTTCTTCTTTCTTTCATTCCTTTCTCCCTTCCCATTTCCATTTCCTTTCTGTCTTACTTTCTTCCTACTGTCCTTCCTTCTTCTTTCTTTTCTTCCCTGTTCCTTCCCTCCTTTCATGCTTCCTTCCTCTTTCTCCTTCCTTCCTTCACTCCTTTTTGCTTTTCTATTTCTTCCTTCTTCCTTATTTCCTTCTTTCTTTGCATCCTTTTCTTCTTCCACCCTTCCTTACATCTTTCCTTCTTCCACTCTTCCTTACATCTTTCCTTCTTGCACCCTTCCTTACATCCTTTCCTTCTTCCACCTTTCCTTGCATCCTTTCCTTCTTCCACCCTTCCTTGCATCCTTTCCTTCTTCCACCCTTCCTTGCATCCTTTCCTTCTTCCACCCTTCCTTGCATCCTTTCGTTCTTCCACTCTTCCTTACATCTTTCCTTCTTGCACCCTTCCTTGCATCCTTTCCTTCTTCCACCTTTCCTTACATCTTTCCTTCTTCCACCCTTCCTTGCATCCTTTCCTTCTTGCACTCTTCCTTACATCTTTCCTTCTTCCACCCTTCCTTGCATCCTTTCCTTCTTCCACCCTTCCTTGCATCCTTTCCTTCTTGCACCCTTCCTTACATCTTTCCTTCTTCCACTCTTCCTTACATCTTTCCTTCTTGCACCCTTCCTTGCATCCTTTCCTTCTTCCACCTTTCCTTACATCCTTTCCTTCTTCCACCCTTCCTTGCATCTTTCCTTCCTGCCTTCCTTCCTGTCTTCCAGTCCTCCTTTGTATT
>VUQI01039786.1:9188-22766 GCA_015106735.1 Paratilapia polleni | reverse complement strand
TTTCAGGCTATCACCCCCAGACCAATGGACAAACGGAATGCCTAAACCAAGAACTGGAGGCAGCCCTCCGGTGTGTGGCTTCAGCTGAGAACCCTCAACCTTCGCCAGATTGTCTGCTCATCAGTGCGGTAATCAGGCTACCTTAAGGTATACTAGAAAGTTGGAAATCTTTGTACTCACCTGTACCTTCTCTGTCTCTTGTTCCAGTTCCCCGTAGCCGTTCAAGGATTACCTTATCTGTCAGTTGCTCGCCGGGCCAGTCCACCTCTGTCTCTGGATCTACAGGATTCACTCTTCAAACCATTCACCTGTCTGTCCTCCCTCCAACGTCTCCTCCAGAAAGCAAAACCCTGGCTCCTATGCGTCACCGGATCTTCCAAGTAAGATTGCTCGTCCTGCCCACACCCAGTAAGTGGACCTCTGTGGAATTCTCTGGGATTAATCAATCTCTCTCCTCTTTCAGTACCTACACCCGTGACCTGACTAACCAGCTTCTGAGCTATTGAACTGTTTAGTGTCTCTTCCTCAATAAACTGTGAACTCAGTCAGTTCTGTTTCCTGAGTCGTGTGTGAGTCCTGGTATTAAAACGGCCTTCTCGGCCCATGACAGTACTGGTGTTAATGCAGATTAAACAGCTGTAAAACACTGACTAAAATATACAGCGAGTTAATTTGTGCAATATGTATAAGGTGTATATCCACCATGGTCCAGCCTGTCTTCCCCCTTCTTCCTCTGTCGTCCTGTATCTTCCTCTCTCTCTCTCTCTCTGTTGAGTGTTTCCCATGGGCCCAGCTACAAAACCTGGGATATAAAAGCTGTGATCTATAATTCACACAGATCACTGACCCAGGAGGAGATACGCCTTCTCTCTCTCTCTCAGATGGCTCCCTGAACATGGTCTGGTAATTAGCTATGGTTGTATTATTCCTAGCATCTGTAAGTGTGTGTCTATCTCCACAGATAATCTGAGTAAAAGTGTGTTTAACTGCAGAGCTCTCCAGAACTTCACACCATCACACCCATAAGGCTCAACATTTTTACTGAATTTTGGTGTTTCATTTTTCAAACATCACCATGCTAAAGGCTTCATTTGAAATAGTGCACACAGACAATGCTCGAAATGCATCAACGTGCCCTGATGGTATATTTTTCTATTGAGGTGGCTTGGTTGTTATAAAAATTAAACTAATTTGTGTGCCACTATAGGTCACTGGGTTGAGCAGGCGACCAATATGCCAAAAGGCTGCAGGGGCCTGGGTTTGATTCTGTCCTGCTGTCTAATAAAAGTGAAAAATGGCCAAAAAATATGTAAAAATAAATAAATAAAAATTTAACAAATTCAATAAGTTACCAGTAAGAGGCCGAGTCAGAGAATACACTCAAACTTTTATGTGTGTACCTGTGCATGCAGTACTCTCTTGCATTTCTCCCCATTTTCTTAAGGTTACAACAAAACTCCTCATTAACAACCACCTACACATGTGTATCGATGTGTCGCACAGCCAGCCACACACACACACACACACACACACACACACACACACACACACACACACACGCACTTTTGTGGCAAGATGGAGGTGGCTGATTACAGAAGATTGTAGGTGGTAATCAGTGATTACAGAGGTTGTTCTCGTTAGGGGAAATTATTCCATCCTCAGCCCATCCCTGATGGGGTCACAGAAGCTTTGTGGAGAGGTGGCGGTGACATCTTCACCTCTAGTTTGATTGGCACAAGTGGCTACTAATGGCAAATTACAATGAACACAAGCCAAAGAAATCTTTTCTGGACTTAGTTAAATTGACTATTATAAAAAACAAGAGCCTACCCAATCCAATTCCAACAGGCCATATTTTATGAGGAAAAAGAATTAATGCTTAATACGTTACTACTTGATAGAAGTAGTAGAAGCAGCTGTGGAAGATCCAAAGATAACTGCATCTCTCTGTACCAAAGGAGGAGTATGGTGACACTGTTATACTCCAGAACCTGCTGGCTGCTGTCCGTATGTGCAAACAGAGCGATTTAAATATGTGATTCATCTTCCATGTACCAACAATCGTGGTTACTTTGGCCACGAAGCAAAACTTTCTTTCATAAAGAGATGGTTCACTTTGGGGAAAATACACTGATTTGCTCCGTTTTCTGTGATACTTTCCAACACCAACAGAGTTGGTGGATTTCTCCTTTTAAGCTTGAAGCTTTAAATGGCAGTAGTTTAGCTTCATATAAAGCCTGGAACAGGGGTAGGGGTGTGTGTCATATATCTATATCTATGAATTCAGCAAGAATATCACAGAGCACCTCTGCCTCATAGAAATTCAGAGTATTTGCTACAAATTTGGGGCAGCAAATTAAAAGAAACATAACACCGTCTGAAATATATTATTATAGAGAAAATTTGAAAACTTTGAATGAACTTCTACCAAAGATATAACATACTGCTCAGTAAAGTAAGAACTCGACTTCTTATTTGAGTTCCTTTCACATGCCATGTGCTCCCTCTTGTAAAACTGACTAAAACATGCCTGCATTTAATTCACTTCATGCAAACAACCTCAATGCGGTCTGTCGCAAACCTTTGTACACAACGTCAGGCCTTTTGCCACATGCGTCTTTCTTCCTCTTGTACTTTGTAAAGCTATAGCAGAAAATACACATCAACTTTTTTAAGTCTGGCAAAATGGGAGGGGAGAGGTTAATGTAAGAACTTCTGCTCACAACGGCATTCACCAAGATGTAATGACTGGGTTCTGCATGATGAGACAGTGAGTGGCTCTCCCATTCTAGTATAACCCCAAATTAACTTGTGATTATGGTGCTGTTCAGTCTTAATAATGTAACTACAGTCTTCCCAGTTCACAGTGCGTCAGGACAGAGACAAAGGCGTTGCGTGCTGACCATCTCTCAGACAGACGACTGGCAGAGGGGATGTAAGTGTTGGTATTGATCCACTGATAATTCGTTATATCCTTCAGCTTAGTGGAAAGGAGCTTGATCAGACTCAAAGGAGAGCAACTGAGTGAGAGCTCTTAGAAAGGAATGGACATGCAATCAGTTGCAAAAAAAACCCTCCAAAAGAACATTGAGCTCTACACCATGGTGCCATGATAGTGTAAACAGCCTGGGCAATGGTCCACCAGATGGACGGGCTGCATCAAGGCATCCCACTAATGTTAATTTAAGACCCTCATGTGAATTTCTAGATTTTTTTTCAAAATAAAGGCTTAAAAACATTCAATCAACAAAAATGCAGCAATGTTTTACCCTCTCTTTAGAAATTCTATTTTATATGTATTGGCAAAAGTAAAGAACTTTTAATCTAAAGAGAAATCCTTAAAATTTTATTGTACTGCTAGAGGAGGATCTGCTCATCATGGTTCAAACAATTAAGAGCTGTAAGCAACACTTGATATAATTACTCATTGGATGAACTGGATGTGATGCAACAGTTGCAGAAGTGTGACTATAATAGCATAGCATGAGTGTAGTGGCTGCAAAATGGCTGACTAGCATTACAAAAGAAAAGAAATGGTTAGTTTCACCATGAGAACAATAAGACAATGTCAAAGTGGCGAAGCACAGAAAGCTCCTCTGTTTCTCCTGCCACTTTGCTACCTTGAGAGAAGAGAAGAGAAGAGAAGAGAAGAGAAGAGAAGAGAAGAGAAGAGAAGAGAAGAGAAGAGAAGAGAAGAGAAGAGAAGAGCTCATGTAGCCTGTGAGCAGTTTCCTGTCCCTGCACTTCCTTTCAACTCTTCTTCAAACAGCTTCAGGACATACAACACCCACATCTCAGCCTACCACTGTGTGCTCTCTGGAGACTTCTTTGGCTGACTATTTTTAGATTTTTTTTATTACTTTCTATTGGTTTGATCTTGTTTGCCATGGAAACCAATAAAACTTGTTTATGTTACAGCAAGTCTAAGTTGTCTGCCATTTGAAGTCTTGTTTATTTTCTTTTATTTCACAGCTTCAGATGAATCAAATTTTATTTCACAAGTCTCACTGCAGATCCAACATTGTCTCCCGACAGCATGCTTCTATCTGTGGGGATAACAGAGATTTGATGGGTTGGAAAGCATAAGCACAGCTCCCTGGCTGGTCTGCTATCCGAAAACCCCCCACAACCCTGCCTCGGCTTCATACATCAGCCAATTAAAATGGTATCAGAGCAACCTCAGTCAATATGTCTCTAAGCAACACCATTTTAGCTGTATGGAAGTTATATCTAAACAAATACACCTCTAACAGGGAGAAACATATTTCTCATAAATGTCTATTCTCACCGTCTGCCTCAGTAATTAAATTTAGCCAGTCTCTCTCTCTCTCTCCCTCACACACACACACACACACACAAAATAATGCAAACACACACAATCAGCCTGTTTTTCTTGGTTATTACGCTCCACTTTCCTTATCCTTTTTTACTCCTTCTTATGATTAAGACATCCCAGCTGCACCGCTCACTGACCACAGAGAGCTCAACTGAATGTGTACACTGTGTGCATGCGAGTGTGTGAGGCTGAGCACTAATGGTGGACTCGGATGGCTGACCACCCGCTTCTCCTCCTCTAGAGACATCTACCAGGCCATTAACATGACACTAACCTGAGGGTGGACACATATACACAGAGTGTGCTGCCATAATCTATTCTCTGTGGGATTTTGTGGCCACCATTTGTAATGCAGCCACTTAAAAAAAAAAAAACAACAACAAAAAAAAAACAGAACTACTGTTAGACTGTCTTCTGTTTTTTTTATACTTCTGCTGCTCCCACAGTTGGGTTTGGGTCACTGTACAAATTAGACCATTGGGTTAGGAATCTTGCTTTTATAGCACATTTGTAGGGGCTGGAGAATTCAGCTTAAACAAATCAAAGACATTACAAGATAATTTTGAAAGAGCCACAGTCAGTCTCATACAGTTTTAATTATATTTTATGTGATTATGTGTACATGGGTAGTATTTTAGCATAAAGGGCAAGGCTTAAGGCAAAAAGACAAGTTGGGAGCAGTTATGCTAAGAGACTTCCTCTTTGCAGTTCGAGGCTGTAATTTCCACACAAAGTAAACATAGCCGCAAACAGCTGATGGACTGATTCTCCATGGCATGCAGGTACCCTGGCTTAACCACCAAACTAAAAAAGATAAATGTTTTGGGCCAAGGTGTTGACAGTCCTCTCCACAAACTACCATCCATGAATTCCAATACCTCAGGACAGTCCTCACAGACACCCTGTCTCTGGAGACAGAGCTCTCTACTACCCTCCCAAGGGTGAACAAAGGTATGGATAAAAACTCAGGGCTTGTGTGGTGAGCCACTCCATATGCCAGTGAGATGTGGACATTTCAGGCTCACAAGAAAAGAAAAATACATGCCTTTCATATGCCCTGCCTTGCTCTGCATACATATACAGTCCTCTGTGAGGCCTCCAGTAACATGCAAAGTATGGATATGGCAGAATCCCAAACATTTTTCTACGTAGAGCTTATTAAAAATAAAGTCTCACACACTCACACACTTGTTTTGACATCTTAGTGGGGAACGCCATTGACATAATGCTTTCCCTAGCCCCTTACCCTAACCCTAATAATCAGAAATGAATGCCTAACCCTAACGTTTACCCTAAACCTAACTATAACCTAATAGTAACCCTAACCCTAAAACCACGTTTTGAGCCTCAAAAATGCTCAGACATGCCTTCAAATTCCTGAGGACCAGCGTTTTGGCCTCACAAATTATGGTTGGTCCTCACAACTATAGTTTTATGCAAATTTTTGTCCTCACAAAGATCTCTAAACAAGTACACACACACACACACACATACAAACTAACAACTACCACTCTCTCTCTCTCAAAAAAAGAAAAAAATACAGAATGATTAAAAAATATATATCAATGAAAGCGTAGTGACAGGCAATAAGCATATAATATGACCCATTGGTTTCTCCACATTTTGAAGACTCTACTTTAGCTTCAAGGCCTTTGTGACTTTGTTTTTTGAAGGCAGAAGTGACATGAGGGTGGTGTGCTACATTATTAGCTAAGACAAGCTTGGTAAGCAAGCTGCACCCATTAACTGTACAGGTGAAAAAGATAGCATCAGATCCCTGCTAACTGGTGCTAAGTAACATATCAATAAAATACTTGAATTTTACTCATTAAAACTAGAGCATGTACTTCTTGGACAGGCTGTACCACACAGCAGGTTGTACTATTCGTCAGATAATTTGATTTAAAATGCTCCAAAATGTACCAAAACCACAAAGATCGAACTATGAAGACACCCAACAGTAAAATTAGCTATAAAAACTAAAGCATTTATTTTATTTTTTTTACCAGGCTGTGAACATTATTCACACCATTCACAGCATTGCTGAAATTGGGCATTTTAACAATCTATGACAATCTGTGGGGACTGACTTGATTTTGGAGCCAGCCTCAAGTGGCTTTGGAGGAACTGCAGTTTGTGGCACGCCACACTGGCTACTGCTTGATGTAAACATGAACATGAACTAATATTGAAACCAACACATGGGAAGCCATCCACTGCTTTTGTGAACAATGCCAGGTGGATTTTCACTCCCAAATGAGACAAAATAGCCATAGTGGCGCCGCTCCAGCACCATAGTGGACAACCAAGAGAGCTGATCTAATGGTCCCTATAATTACTGTTTTTATAATCACAATTTTTGATACATTTGTTCCAATTAACAAAATTGTTTTTCACAGTTGAATTTCATCCAAATGATTGAGACTCCATTTTGTAATGCAGTATGTAGTTTTTCTTTATAGATTTACGGTAGTGCCTCTTTTTATCCTTCAAAAAAACAAAATCAAAAGTGCACGGAAGAGAGTGAAAAAAGCATAACCATCTCACAAGATTATTTTCTTAAAGCGTGTGATCTAAAAGCCAAGAAGCACATCATTAGCTAACAACATTATTTTGTGGCATTACCGTTTGTTTTTCCGAAAGCCTCATTCACAAAAAATCCATTGTGTAGTACTGAGAGAGTAGTACGAGAGCTGCTCCTGGATGCTGTCAGAGTTTAGGCCTGCTTTTGTATTATATCATCATCATCATTTAACTTTATCTGAGCAGTGGAAAGCAGAACTAAAGAGGATGCAGCTGCAGTAAACAGACAGTTTTCACCAGAATTTAGTCATTTTTCTACAAACAAAAACTTGTAGGGAAACTTGTAAGACACACTGCAATTCTACATATAGTTTAACACATTAACACATAATCATGGGGACATTTGTGTATGCAGTCAGGACTGGGGAAAGCTATAAAAAGCAAAAGATAATACACCAACATTTGGTCTATTGGAGAGCTCTAACTGGTGGAAGTGACTTCTGGAAGTGTGGAAGTGGTTAACAGGAGGCAGCATGCCTGAGTTTGTTTCTAAACAGAAGGCAAGCTCACAAACAGGCATCAGAAACATACACACTCTTCAGATAGCATGCCAGCATCACAGGCCCACAGAGAGAGAGAGAGAGAGGGAAAAAAGAGAAGGCGAGGAGGAGGATGGAGGTCGAAGGCGGGGAGAAACAGTAGGAGGGAGATAAGAGGAGAGAGAAAGGAGGATGGAAAAAAACAGGGAGATGGATGCAGAGGAGAAGGGAATAAAGGGGATGTGGCAACAAAAGGAATGCACTGCATGTTGTGTTGAGCTTTCTGTTTCATTTGTGTGTTTTAATTTCTCATTTGGTAAACTCTGGATTAAATCACTGAGTGGAGTTCGATCTCTCTCCCTTCTCTTTTCACCCAATTATCCATCCATCTCTCCATCTTTTTCTCTTTTCTTCCCACTCCTACAGTTCTCTGCATTATTCATGCTTTGGGTGTAACCTCATCAGTCAACACACCGACAAAACAACACACACACACACACACACACTGCCAGTTCTGCCTCTCTCCCTCACTCTCTCACATGTACTCACAATCACACACACAAATTATTCATGTCCTATTCAGTCAGTAACATACTTGGTAGATTTGTCAGTCATATGTCCACCTCCGCTTTGTAGAGAACTGCACCACTTTGGCAAAGGACAGATATGTACATTTAAAAACATGTACATAAAGAAAACATGTATATAAAGCTAATACAGTAACATACTGGCTGCTTCGACTTTTAGAGGAGCTGACTGGGATTATTCCATCTACAATACTGATGTTAGGTAGATAATTGGGGGATGGGCTGTACTATGATGGCTACTACTGTAGAAGCTGGCTTTACTGATGAAGATGAAAGTGATTAAAGTCTGCAGATTCAAAATCGATTGCCACCTTTGGAGCTATAAGTAAGTACAGTACAATACAGCAAAGAATATATTGTATTAACCATTCTAAACAAAAAGTAAGCTGAACTTTGGGATAAATAAACTACAACGATATAGAGGGGAGTGGGAATAAGAAAATCCATACAAAGACCAAAGCAGATCACCTGTGCTGCTCGATGGGAAATGGGGTGAAGCGTAGGAATTGAGAGAGATTGCTTAAATCGGTAATATGTAATCCTTTTGCCACATGTTCAAAAAAAAAATAACTTAAAAAAGGCTCTGGCAGCCAATTAGACAACTGTTTTCTCCCTCATTATCTCATAAAGTCATGGAAGAAATTAATTTTCCTTTGCTAGTGTTTGGATGTTCAAATACAAAAAATGAAAATAAGAATCCATGCCAATAGTTCTGTGAGACTGCACTGAGGCACAGCTGTGCTTTGAGCTACATACCAACTGTGATAGCATACTAAACCTTTAGCATGTTAGCGTTCTTACATTAGGAAACAGATGAGCAATGTTCCACTGAGGCAGACAGCAATGTCAGGTCTGCAGAGACATCTGTCACAAAACAATATATAAGTTTTATTAAAAACCTGGCTGCATGTTCGTACAATTCATCATGCTGGGAACATTAAGGCTGGAAAGCTAGCCCTAGCATTTCTTACTTGTAAGATGGACTGCTATAATTCCTCCAAGCCATTTTCCCATATCAACTTCTTTTCATTGGTTCCATGAATTTAAAATCCTTCTAGACACATGCAAAGGTCTTCATGACCTCATAGCACCATAGAATTGCAACAGAGCCCTTCGCTCTCAGACTGCAGGCTTACTTGTGGTTCCTAGAGTTTCCAAAACCAAAATGGGAGACAGGGCCTTAAGCTATCAGACTGCTCCCCTGTGGAACCAACTCCCACTTTGGGTTTGGGAAGCAGACATCCTCTCTTTTAACATTAAGCTCAAAACTTTGCTTTTTTGGTAAAGTTTATAGTTAGGGCTGGTTCAGGTAACCCTGAACCATCCCTTAACCACCCACGATGCACACAGCACCTCTCTTCTACCCCCCTGTCTTACATTCTTCATGCACTAATAAGCCACTATTGCATGTCATTAACTTAATCTCCTCTCTCCTTGTAGTGTGTGCTTTTCCCTTTCTCTTTCTTTACTTTTCTGCAGGTAACATTGGCTCTGGAGCTACTTGTTCCTGATCAGTGGTTACTGGCCCACCGACATGTCTGGTGTTTATACTTTTCTCAGTGCTTCCATAATTTACAAAACAGACATGGATTCAATAAGACCTGAAACTAGTGACTGAAACTAATCTGGAAAGTATTTACCAAGGGGAAGCTGAGGGCCATTTTTCTTACACAACTTGACATCTTTTTGCAACCAAAGGTTTAGCCACTTGGCCATTGAAAAGAATGTAGGTTTAAGGTATACTCCCACCCTGAGTCTGGTGCTATCTGGTTCTGTCTGAGGTACGGAGGAAGTTTTCCTCACCACTTAAATCTCGGACAAGGGGGAGTTGTTGTCGTATAACTAAAAGACTGCTGTGAGCTGAATACCTGTAACAAATTTTATGGCATTCTATTCTGGATTTACGCTGAACCACAAATCAAGCTCATCGTGACACTAAAAACTCAGGGTCTAAACAAAAGTTTGCTTCGAATCTGTCTAGTAGATGTTATACTTCAGGAGGTTAAGAGTAGACTATACAAACTTTACTGGCAATCTATCCAATAATTCCCAATAATATTTTAGTCTATGCCAAAATGTGCTAAATGAGTGCATTTACATTTACAAAAATGTAAAAATGTAAAATCTCAATATTTTGTGTAAAAAAAAAAAAAAAAGGCACCAATGTCTGCAATGCTTGACGAAACTCATTTCCACATTGACAAAACCATGATGATTTTATTTATTGTGCTTTTATTGAATTGTTTTATCCTTTTCCTTGGTGTCTTGGTTTGGATATTTTTCTGTAAAAAATAGAAACTCACTCAATTAAACTGTTAAATGGTCTAACAGGCTGATTGGTGAGCCACAGCTGAATCTAGAATAAATGTATGCCACACAGTTACAGCGGTTGGCTGGTTCGACTCGCACCCTTTGCATAGTGAGTTTCGGTTTCTTCCTTCTGGATGAAGGCTTCTAGTCCCAAAGTGCAGAACAACAAGGTTTAAAAACAGCCATCACCCAGATGAACAAATCATAGTTTTGCTATCCCACATGTTGCTGTTTGGATTCTCTATTATTATTGTTATTATTTATTTCTTCAATATGTTGTATTATGCTTATCTGCGGTCTGTTGTCTGTGTTCGTATTGAAATTGTGCATGTGAGGATGGATAACTCACTTACTACTGCAGACCAAATCTGCCTACGGGTACAAATAAAGTAACCTGAACCTAACAAATAGAAATGCAAGTTTGCTTCTAGCTGCTCTTAAACTTAACTCTATAATAAAAGTGAGCAGAATACTGGACTTAAATTTTCCCTTTTTTCAATTATTTAGATCATGAATAGTGATCAAAGTGAGGAAAAGGTCTGAGATCTAGTCTAGCTGAGATAGCTCTGCTAGCCTTGTATTTTTCTTGCTGATGTTTCTGATGATAGTGGACATTACTCTTGAGAGTTAGGTCCACATGAAAAGGTTTGTATCCACTATCAATATTCTCAACCAGCATCAGAACATTTGGGAGAAAAGACAAGAAGCACAAGGTCTCCATGTGGTATTTCAGAGTGTAGTTACTTATTGGAAGGAAGCTGGTCAGCTACAGAGTAGCTAAGGCAGCTATGTGCCACGACCCTATAACCCCCCCACTTAGTGCTAGAAACAGTCTGAGCAGAGGCTCTGTAGCTCATATATAGGTACAAAAATGTTTTCTTGAAAAGAGATCTGGTAGGTTCAAGTTGAACATAGCAAAGTGTATCACAGGAGCTGAATGTTGAAATGAAACCATGTAATCAGTTTCACTGACAGAGCTGCTGAGCTTCTTCCTCATCCACAGTGTGATGGCAGGCACAAGAAAGAGGTCAAGCAGCTTTTCTGACCTCTCTCACCTCGTTCTGTCAATGTGTACGACCTATTGCCTTATCTCAACTCTCATACTAGTATATTACCTCCTACCCTTCATGCAGCATTTTCTTCGGTCATTCTGTAAGGTTTTTTCTGTCCAGTTCTTCCTCCATTTTCTACAAATATGTTCTTCATGTTCTTTTGTTAAATCCTCCTCTCACCCAGACTTTTCTTCATAATTAACTATCACTTTCCTCCCTACCCCATCTCTAACTTTACTCCTTAAACATAAGATGGCTTCAGCATCCTCCTCCTGGTTACCATGGAAACAGTAACCCTGGTGATCAGGTTCTATAGGCTGAGGGATGCTGTTGCTTTTGGGGTTGAAACCACTTAGCCATACATGTGCACATAAGACACAGTTTGTGGGTATCTATGTTGCTGTCAAAACTGGCACCACATAAACACAAACACACTGCCTGTGCCCTCTGCTGAAGTGAAGCGGGGACACTTAGAGATTTGTAATCTTTGCAGTGCAATTTAATGTGCAATGTAATTAGTTTTTTTATTATTAACAATGGGAATATGTCTCTTGCAAAAATTTCACTTTATCTGAATTTGAAAAATCTTTTTTGAAATTAACCCATATCATTTCATGTCACCTGAGATTGTTTGTGAAAATATTTTATTTTATGAAGAAAACAAATCTATATAGCTCCAAAATTGTAATTTTATTCATTGCGATCAAAATTTAGTTTTTGGTTTGTTTGTTTTTTTGAATGAGGCATTCATAGGAAACCACGCCACAATAGACCTTTACTGACTGTGTACATCCTTTCAACTCTCCCAAAATTTAGTAAGTTACAAACCCAACATTTCCACAAGGGAACACAAAAATGATTATTTTGGAGAATACTGACAGCAAATTAGTTTTAAATATTACAGCGAATAATGAGAGATTAACTAGCAGCCACAGTAAGTTGTTAGAGTAACAGTTCAGGTGACACCTTCAACTCTGCAAAATGCTAACCAACTTTACCTGTGTGATCTATGAACAGCAGTCATGTTGCCAACGGCCAGTAATCAGGTTCAGCAACTGTTCTTCATTCAGTAAACATTACTGCTTGGGTGCACTGTATTGGTTCAATTCAATTATTCATATAGCAGCAATTAACAGCAACAGTTATCTCAAAATGCTTTATATTGTAAAGGTAAAGACCCTAAAATATTAGAGGGAGAACCTCAGTGATCAGTCTCTTATGAGCAAGCACTTGGCAATGGTGGGGAGGAAGAACACACTTCACATGGAAGAGACCATGCTCAATCTGCACTTGCAGCACATCAATATGAACTGAAAAGAAAGGGTTATTTCCAAATGTACCTAAGCCAATAAAATTATTTGTTAGACGTATCCAGGTAAAGTATGCCAGTGGCTGGAAATTGGACCAGGAAGGAAGGGTGGCTTTTTCTCAATGAAACAACTAACTGGTTATTAAAATAAAGCTTTTATTTCTTCTTCTCAAAGCAATTTTTATTCATATATTCAGTTCAATTTTTGACTTGCCTGAAATCCTTTAACTGTCATTTCTCCACAGAGCTCTTAGAAAATCAGACTTACTCTCACAAGGTTAAAAGCTCAAGACCACAAGAGTGAAATGCTCCACTGCTGCGTTTCAGTGGTACTGTACTGTGCATGAATATCTTCATCATAAACCCACATTAAATCCTGATGAATAAAGCATGAATGCTGCACAAACCAGCCCACCAAGAATGCCCTCATACCCACAGACGAGCCATCTGACATGTTTTACAAACTTCATTTTATCCCCCCATTCATTCACCCATCTTCACTTCCTGCCACCCTCTCACCACACCCCTTCACCTCATCCCATTCTCCTCCTCCCATTTCTACTTCTTCTTTCTTCCCTGTTGCCCTTTCTTGTCTCCCCATTCTTCTCCATCAATCTTCCACCCCTCTTACTCCCCTCATGCTCTTCAGACATTATTGTGCACAGACCAAAATGCCTCCCTCTCCCCGTGATCTGCTTCACCTTAATCTTCATGAAGAAAGGAGAGGATGAAGAGGATGAGGTGTGGGGAGGCAGCAAAAGCTTGGGGGTGGAAGAAGACAATGGAGCATAGATGAAAGAGGAGAACATGAGAGAAAAGAGGCGCAGAGTAGAAAAGATGGAGAGGATGAGTAAAATGGAAAGCAACTAAAAAAGCTCATGGAGCTCACCAGTGCAAAAGAATTTCCTGAACAGATTCTTAA
>VUQI01039784.1:0-12562 GCA_015106735.1 Paratilapia polleni | reverse complement strand
AGGGAGCTTTTAGAACAACCTGATAATAATGAATTACAATAGTCCAGCCTAGAAGTAATAAATGCATGAACTAGTTTTTCAGCATCACTCTGAGACAGGATGCTTCTAATTTTAGAGATATTACGCAAATGCAAGAAAGCAGTCCTACATATTTGTTTAATATGCGCGTTGAACGACATATCCTGGTCAAAAATGACTCCAAGATTCCTCACAGTGTCACTGGAGGCAAAAGTAATGCCATCCAGAGTAAATATCTGGTTAGATGTCATATTTCTAAGAGTTTTAGGGCCAAGTACAATAACCTCAGTTTTATCTGAATTTTGAAGTAGGAAATTAGAGGTCATCCAGGCCTTTATATCTTTAAGACATGCCTGTAGTTTAGGAAATTGGTATTTGTCATCTGGCTTCATGGATAAATACAGCTGGGTATCATCTGCATAGCAATGAAAATGTAATAATATAATAAACATTTCTTTCTAATGCTCTAATGCTCTAATCCACCCAAGTAAACAGCTATGGTTGATTTTGAACCATCATGTAAGGCAGTGCTCTCCACCATCATCATCAAAGTACTAAATGAAGGGGGAATATTTTATGGAGGAATGATGTTTCATCCCTCAATTAGAGTTGCTGAGAATCAGTGCTAAGGCATACATCATTTTTTTCCATTAATTTGTTGCCCATGTTTATAACTTGCACACCACTGTGCGATTGCACATACTCACTAAGCAGCAGGTATGCCCTGACATTCTCCTTCTGTGCTTGTCATGAATAAACATATGCTCTGACTGCAAACTTAACAGCTTGTAATATGTAATACACCCTATCACTAGCTGGGTGTGTATGGGCATACAGAGTGTGTATGTGAGTGTGTTAATGCTCCGTATCAGAGCTGTCTGTCAGGCAGCCGTGCCTTTGCATAAAAGGAACCTGTTCAACAAGCCCTCGGCACTGTCACTTTCTGTCTCTCTTCATACGCTGATTTCTCTTTCAGTCTTTAAATGTCTCATTCCTGTTCACTTGTGCTCTATTGTTTTCTCTTGTTGCCCTCCATTCATCTCTCCCTTTCTTTCTTTGTGTCTTTATTTTTTCCTCAAACCTCTTACCTACTGCTCTGTTTGCTGAGCAAAGGCAGGATTGCAGTACTCCTCTCTGACTCTTGATTTTTCTCATTCAGCAATCTTTCACTCTTTCTGTCACTCTCACCTGTTTGCTAAGCAAAAATGAGGATATCCTCTCGCTACTCACTCACCCTATTTTCTCCTCATCTCACTTCCCTAAAAGACCAGGCCTGTCACTGTATACAGTAAGATGCTACAGAGGCCACTGATGTTCACTGGCAGGTGAGGACAGTTCTCCAGCCCATCAAAGTCATCCCAAATTGAGTTTTATATACTATTTTCCTCACTCAGGAAATCTGCCCTGCATCACTTGCAGTCAATTCTGAAAGCTGCCACTAGGCCACTGAATAGGTTCAACTGATTATCTCATATCACCCCACTATTAATGTCTCTTTGCTGGATCTCTGTCACATTCAGGGTCCAGTTCAAAATTCTCATCCTCAGCCAGAGAGCATTGCATGGTTCGGCTCATTGGAATGTGGGCAAGCTTTATCATCTTCACTCGTCAGCTTGCTCACTTGTGTCAACAAACAGTAATTTAGGTCGAACAAAAGATTGTTTGACCTAAATTACTGTTTGTTCTGCGCACCAGCCTAAGTACACAGGATGGGATATTCTTCAATAGCCAAGTCAGTCACCTGATCTCAGCCCAACAGAGCAGCTTTTCAGTTATTAAATCCAAAAGTGAATGCAGAAAGACCCACAAGCAGGCAGCGACTTAGGGTGTCTGCAGTAAAGGCCTGGCAGAGCATCTCAAGGGAGGAAACACAGCATTTGGTGATGTCCATGGGTTCTAGACTTCAGGCAGTCATTGACTGCAAAAGATTTTCATCCAAGTATTAAAAATGGCTGTAATTCCTAAACAGTTAATGCAAAAAACCCTTAAAAACCGTTGAATTAAAGCTGAAGGTCTGCACTTCAGTCACATGTTGGTTGTTTGATTTAAAATCCACTGTGGTGGTGTACAGTGTACAAAAACTATGTCTTTGTCCCAAAAATTATGGAGCTGACTGTATCTTCTTCACTTTCACTCTCTCAACAGATCACATGCTATGCTATATGACTTTTGGTTGCATATTTGTATTTAGAGTGCAATACAAATAAAGTAAAAAAAATAAAACAGGATGTTACAGTAGAACTGTAATAGAGGATGAAGTAACAGTGTACAACTCCATAAATGCTGAAAAAAATATATTTAAAAAATGCTCCTCATCTGATACACCACTTTCAGGCTCAGACACTGCAGGTTTTTCCACTGAAGATTGCTTTTTGGTCTCTGGGTCGATGTTTGCTCTCTGCACAAGTTTGAGATCTGTGGTGAATTTGCAGACGCACAATTACACGTGGTAAGACCAGAACTTCCAGGGAGTGATTAAACTAGCAGGAGCAGTGAAATGCTCAAAACGCTTCATAAGGATTTGACCTTGAAAAGGGCAGGAGTTCAGTAATGTTTTGTTTTTAATGGTTAGACATTTTGATCATACCTCATACAGTATCTCTGTAATTAATGTGCGTGTACCATATTCTTCAGTAACCTGTGTGTGTATATACTAGATAATGCAACTCTAATGTGGCAGATACTGCTGAGGTCAAGAGTCAGGACTCACTAGGAGTGTGTGTATGTGAATGAGAGGTGAATGGCCACTCAGCAGGATACTACTATGCTCCACTGCATGGATGTGTGAAGAGTCACTCACCTCTCCACAGGGCTTTAACAGGGGCTTGTGTACTTTTGTGTCTGTGTGTGTGTGTGTGTGTGCATGCATGCGTGCGTGCGTGTGTGTGTGTGTGTTTGCATGGCATGTAAGAATGTGCCCAATTTATCATCATCTATCAAATACATTTCAAGCTCACTTTGGTAGACCTGTTAACCTTATAGTATATGCATTGTATTTACACGTGTGTATGCGTGTGTAAAAATCTGACCATCCATGTGCAGAAACCTGTATATTCTGTGTATATGCACACACACACACACACACACACACACACAGACTTTGATTTATCTGAAATAAAACCACAATGGTTAAAAGTCCTGAAAATGTGTTAGATGTTTTATCCTACACTATGGAAAAATGAGGAAAAAATGGCACAGAAAGATAAATTATGTGTTCGAGACTTAAGAAAAGGCCTAAAAATGTGCTTCCCCAATCACTATGTCAGTACAACTTATCATGGCCTGTTTTAATTGTGAGATTGTAACTGTATTGAATGAAAAATGCCAGAATTTTAATTTGTCCCCATATTAGCAATGTTAGAAGATACAACAGTGCAGCACCAGTTTACTACTTATTGTCATGGAAGCTGGATGTTAACTTTTAAAATGTTAAGTTTTTAACCATTTAAAATCACATCTGGCACCCTGACACCTCTCATTTATGACTATGGTTTTGACTAAATAAATCCCACTTTCAGAGATCACTGTCACTCAATGAAATCACTGTTCACTTTACATTCTTATTTGCAGTTTTCTGTCTATCGACTTATATTCCAACCAGGGCTGTTCTCATCAAGTGTCTGTCCAGTTTACCAAAACTGAAATGAGAAAAAGTAAATCTAAGAATTAATGTCGCCCCATTTCAAATGCTTGATTCATGTTTTAAAAAGATACACTCATATTATGTTCAACATGAGGCTGAAAAAATGGTGAGTGTAAAAAAAAAAAAAAATTGTTTTCTATGATCAGCTGTTGGTTTAACAACAGGAATCATTTCCTTTCTCTTTTGTTCTCTCAAATTATGCCAGTGAAGAATGGCTTTTAGTTATGAGGACTTTGGTCTGATTTTGAGGATTTGAGTCAAGTGGCTTTTGGCATTTTCATTGGCTATGAGGAACCAACTCATAGTCTGTGCAACACCCTCAACCTCTGGGCAAACACTTTCATTCACTAGGCGATTGCACAGGTCGCCTGGTGGGAGGCAACCAGTGCCCAAACATCGCGGTCTGACTAGGACTGACTGCAATCACTCTCAGACAGATTAGTGAAGGTATGCAAATAATTATCATCTAATTTATAACTGCAGGTAGATTTCTGGGCTAAATCTGGTTGCCTAATCCTGGTTTTTGATGTTTCTTATGAAGTTATGTCTTACTGTGTGTTGCATGATCTTATTTATACAGGCCTAAGGAATCAAGTCAATACTTGTGCCCACATGCTAGGGTGGCATGGTGGTGTAGTGTTTAGCACTGTTGCATCACATGAAGATTCTGGGTTCATTTGAGGAGTTTGCAAAGAATGTTCTTTCACTATATAACCAAATTTAGATGTAAAGAGACATCTTTTAAAAACCTGAGAAGACAGCTTTTCACCTTCCAACTTTCAACCAAATTTCAACAATGTTTAGACTTAGGTTACTTATTTATGTCATGGTATTTATTATCAACCATTAACAGAGCTCCCTGTTCATCTTATGACTGAAGGTATGTCTAAAGGGACCAATCAATTTCTCTCAAGTGTTACCTCAAGTCTGTTAAGAATCGAGTGCCTAAAACTTTTGCACAGTATTGTCCCATGTCACCAGGGACTTAGTAGTAAATGAAAAGGTGCTGCCCAGTACAAGCCCAGTCTCTCATTGTCAATCACTGGGGTTGTTGTATGTTGTTGGAGTGGGGAGGAGAGTCAAGAGGAGCAGACAGCCCATGGAGACAGGAAATGAGTTTCCAGCGTGTTAGGGCTGAGTTCATGATCTGTGAATGAACAAGGACAGAAGAGAATAGGTCAGCTGGAGTGAAGAAAGCAAGGGCTAAAATCACCCTGACTCATTGATGGAGTTTCTGCACCTTTCATAAAGCACTCAAATATTCTTTTTCCTATCATTAACATTGCACTTCTTTGCCCTTGCACAATATTGAAGGCCATTCTTTTGATACTTGTAAGTACACAGTATTAAGTGCTGTCAAACTTTGGAAGTGATATTGTATATTTTTAAATCTGACACTGCATTATATTTTCTATGAGCTTTGAAAAATAGAGCCAGGATGTGTGTCTTCAAGGCTCATTGTATTCAAAGCATATTCTGAGTTTTATATTTCAGCAATTGTTGGTGAAGAGTGAGTGAAACAGACAACTTCCATACCTGAGATTTGTTCAGTTCAGAGGTAATATAGGAGAGGAAAGTCTGTATTATTACTCCTGTTTGAAGGTCCTGTTACTTCACTTAATTGGGTTTGTTTTTTCTTGCAGTAACTCTGCAGCTTGACCCAGTGTTTGGTTAATTATCCACACAGTTATCTCCAGACATATCATGTCGTGCTACAAGAAGTCACTGTTAACTTGATGCCTTGGCAAACTCTACTTTCTGCACTCTACTTTCTAAAAATATTCTAAAAATAAAAATTGCCATACACATATGATAGAGAATGTTCAGTTGTATTATATGACTTGCCCCATGGCTTGCTCACTGTACAACATGGCTGCAATCAGGAGCTTACACCATTCAACAACATCCATCAGATGTCATAATTATAGTACTATTAACACTTTGCCTGCCAGAGTGTTGTTTTGAACTTACAGTACCAGTTACTCATGATTCACAAATCATGCAAGACTCAACAGAAAATATTTGTTCTATGAACATATTCATATATACATTCACTGGCTACTTTATTAGGTACACCTGTTCAACTGCTCGTTAACACAAATATCTACTCAACCAATCACATGGCAGCAACTCAATGCATTAAGGCATGTAGACATGGCCAAAACAACCTACTGAAGTTCAAACCAAGCAACAGAATGAGGAAGAAAGGTGGTTTAAGTGACTTTGAACATGGCATGGTTGTTGGTGCCAGACGGGCTGGTCTGAGTAGTTCAGAAACTGCTGATCTACTGGGGTTTTCCCACACAACAATCTGTAGGATTTACAGAGAATGGTCCAGAAAAGAGAAAATATCCAGTGAGCAGCAGTTCTTGACCATTTGTTACAACCAAGGTATGCAGAAGAGCATCTCTGAATGCACAAAACATCGAAGCCTCAAAGCAGATGGACTCCAGCAGCAGAAGACCACACCAGGGGCCACTCCTGTCAGCTAAGAACAGGAAACTGAGGCTACAGTTCCCTCAGGGTTACCAAAATCTGACAATAGAAGATTGGAAAAACGTTGCCTAGTCTGATGAGTCTCAATTTCTGCTGCAACATTCAGATGGTAGGGTCAGAATTTTCCGTATACTACATGAAAGCATGGATCCATCCTGCCTTGTATCAACAGTTCAGGCTGGTGGTGCTGTAACAGTGTGGGGGATATTGTCTTGGCACACTTTGGGCCCCTTAGTAGTCTGTGGCATTTAAACAATGCTCAGCTGGTACTGAGTATTGCTGTTGACCATGTTCCGCCCTTTATGACCACAGTGTACTAATCTTCTGATGGCTGCTTCCAGCAGGATAACGCGTCATGTCACAAAGCTTAAATCCTCTCAAACTGGTTTCTTGAACATGACAAAGAGTTCACTGTACTCAGATGGCCTCCACAGTCACCAGATCTCAGTCCAATAGAGCACCTTTGGGATGTGGTGAAACAGGGGATTAGCATAATGGATGTGCAGCCGACAAATCTGCAGCAACTGTGTGATGCTGTCAGGTCAACATGGACCAAAATCTCTGAGAAATATTTCCAGCACCTTGTTGAATCTATGCCATGAAGAATTAAGGCAGTTGTGAAGGAAAAGGGTGTTCCAACACGAGGTGTACCTAAAAAAGTGTCCAGTGAGTGTATATATCAAAATCATTTAATGTGAAAACACTGATTGCTGAAATAAATCATCGGTGGAGGAGTATGGTGTTAATAATAGGAATAAAAAGAGAATAAGGATAACACAATATGTGAAATTTTAAAATGTGGAATTTTTTTTACATATTATTAGCGTAAGTCTGAAAATAACACCAATGACAATAATAAATTACATTGTTTCATCCCATCAATCACATCAACTGGCTTAAATGGATAAAAGTAAGCATCCTTTCCTCATGTGTCTGTGCCTTACTTGTGTTTCTTGCTCTTGGAATGTATATTTATGAAAACAAAATGTGGACTCTTTGTTTGGTCGAACAGCATTCTTTTGATGGAAAGAAAATGTGGCCTTGAGCACAAAATAACATTTCATAATCAGAGCGCAGACTGCACACAATTAGCCAAGCACATAGCCTTGAAATCAGGCATTTTGGCGATGAGTTGTGTATGTCGTAGGTTTGAAAGAAAGCGGGAGTGTGTGCGTCTGTCAGTGCAAGACCCTGGCAAGAGTATGAGTATGTCTATTAGCATGTGCTCTGTTAATCCAAAAGCCGATACAATACCAATAGCTTCAGGCTTTGGACTACTTTAGTGATATGGCTGTTTTGTGAACACACACATTCACCAAGATATCACACAAAACATGCTTACACCAGCCTTGAACACTAAAATGGTAACCTTAAACAGCATGATAGTAACTTCTTTACTTTGGTGAGAGGAAAATAAGTGCATCTTAGTGTGTAAGCTTGTGTGTATATACATTTGAATTTAAGTCACGGATTTCAAGTGGATCTGATTGGTTACTATGGAAGCAGCCATCACAGCGACAGTGTGACTAAACAATTATGAAAGGGACGCACATGCCCAGCACAAGCAGGCTAACCTAAGCAAGCTCAAGTTTAAAATGATGTATAATGTAAAGCAGTTTGGGCTCCTAGTGCTGACAAACTGTCCAAATGCCAAAGAGAAAAGAAACAATGCTATGACCCAGGAAACTAAGTATTGTGGTAGGTAAATATATGAGCAGAAAGATAATGGCTAAGCTGCAGTCATTTCTGCTTGAGAGTTGTGTGGAATAGTTGTAAGAGCCTGAACATGCACTGAAGCTCTGCTGGGCCTGTTTAAGTCCAAAAGGGAACAAAGAGCACTGACTTGTTCCTTGACACTAAACTATTAACCAAGAAATCACATTTGGCAATATCAGGTAACACCACAGAAATTTAGCAAAATCATCAGCTCTGCATTTGGATGCATAAAGGTGCTAAAACAATGCTGTCCAATTTGTTAAAAATATCTGTAACAGATGCCAAGACTGTTTAAATGTGCAGCATGAGGTAAATGGATGACTAATTAGGTACTTTGGGTGGAATTTTGTCTTTAGCTTTAAATCTACTGTGAGATAGTAATACAAGAGCATCGGTAGAAGTCATACAGTGTTGCATTTGGCAGGCAAGACATGCAACAGTAGTATATCATGGTAAAAAAATTTATTTAGGTTTTAAAATACTGAGAGCAGTTGTCAATGTTCAGGATGAAGGCCATTCTTCCTTCATCACAGTAATCGAGTCATCAAACATATTTTTCATTTAAATTATCATTCAGTACTACTTATACAGTACAAATGTGTGTATTGGAGTACTGAATGTTCTTTCGAACATACTGAAAAATCTCAAACATTCAGTTCATGGTCACAGAAATCAAGTCATAACCATCTGAATGGATTTGCCTTAAAAGAAATGCTCTCAATCATGTTGGAAGCATCTGATGGCAAAAGCAAGTGAAATATGAGCTCAATGCTGCTAAAGAACCTTTTCTTAGCCACTCACTATGCTACGTCTTCTTTTTTTTTTCCTATTGCTACATCAGACAGAATAGTAGAAGGAAGCAGATAAAATATTGAGAGAGAAAAAAAACTTGTTCACTGTGCCCCCGGTTTTTGAAAAATAAATAAATAATAATAATAATAATTTAAAAAATGTTCTTTCAAACAAATCATACAATCAACAGTTCATCTAAGACAGCATTAAAACCTAAAACAATATAGACATGGGACCTCTGTGAGAGACCTCTGGTGTTGGTGCTATAATGTTGGCATTAGTTCCTGTGGGTTGTGGGATGGGCCTTAAATGGATTGGGATCTAAGGAATTTAGAATCTTGGTCTTGGGCTCTCTAGCGTAGAGGGGGGGCATTTCCTTACTGTTGAGGTTGCTGCTGCCAGGGAGTGTCATTGCCGGTAGGGATGGTTGGCCAGCAACAATATTTAGGTATTTATTTAATCACATTCACACAGCTCTTTTATCTATACTCAAGCGCTTTTTTAAGCTAACATTCATGCACACACTCCCACTCCGACGAATGTATCGGAGGCAACTTGAGTTTCTTCAACATGCAGACTAGGGGACTGAACCACTTCCGATTACTAGATGACCCGCTCTAACTCCTGAACCACAGCCGCCCCCAATCCAAAGACATTCATGTTAGGTTAAATGTTTCGGGTGTGGCTATGAGACAGATAAGGCACTTAAAGTGCATGTTGCATGAGTATGTTTGAATCAATGAATGTGGCTTGCTGTATAAAGCTCTTCGAGTGATCAGTAAGTCTAGAAAAGTGCTATACAAATACCAGTCAATTTTCATTTCCACATTATACCAGGATACAAGGACCCAAGGTTTCCTAGCAGAAGACTGCATTGTAACAAGAAAAACAAAGTTCACTTCACTATACCTTTAGTGGTTTTAGTGGGGTTTTTTAGATTTTAAGTTAACTGAGGCTGCACAGAGTCCTACTGTACAATGTAAACATGAGACACCACTGCAAGAACAAATTTTGTAAGGTTTTCCCTCTAATAAGACCAAAAAGTAAGCCAGACTTATTAAAAAAAATTACTCTTTTAACTCTAACTTGTTCAGATAGATTTTTTTGTCATCAACTCAATCTATTCCTCAAAACAAAACTAGACAGTATGTCTCAGTATTATTCTAGTAAATGTAGTTGCAATTAGAAAAGCCCATAATACAGACTGATCCATGTGTAACTTTATTACATTTGATTTTTTTTTTTCTCAGATGCTGTTCTGTTTCTTCTATCTGTCTAAAGTTGTCCACAGATCTTTGAATAGGACTAATTCTGATATCTAACTTTTATCTCATGTTGCAACACAATTTAATGGACCATTTTAGTTTAAAAATACTGGACTGCAACCAGTTTGGCATGTGTTGGCATCGCAGGGAAGATGGACTCCAGTAGTGAAAAGGAATGGATGAGCTGTCTTTGTGCTGTTTGGGATTCTCAGCCAAGCCATTTGACAGTCACAGTGTTTAAAAAAATGGCATTAGGGTGGGCGTCTGAAATGCCCCCCACAGCGGGGTTCCGTTGAAACAATTACTATAAATGTACGGCGGGAGCACTTTTCTCTCCATACGAGATTTTTATAACTTCGCCAATGAAGTTCGAATCGTGCCAACTAATTTGTCTGGCAAATTAGCTTTAGCATGTCTCGCAGCGTGATTCAACACTTACAACAATTGGAGTCAAATTGTTTTTTTGCATTTGTGCGTCTGGCATTGTGATGAATGGCTCATCTGAAAATGGGGAAGCACTGTTTTAGCTATCAAATTAAATGGTTTTTAATCAGTTGGTGTTTTTAATGGTGGCTCGATGCGGGTTCAGTTGTGCTCAACGCTGACAATAGAAGGAAACAAATGCGGCAGCTTTGTAATTGAAAGTGCTGTGATACCTCAGCTAAGTAGTGGTATTATGATGGTGTTATTTTGGTTTGTTCACTCGCTCAGTTTGATAATCATGTTTTTTGTTTCTGGAGGGACTTTGGAATTGGTTTGTGATTGTGTTAATGGGCAGAAATTTGGGAGAATATGTTAGTGTATGTGTAATTTGCATGTGTGTATATGTGTGTACGAACAAAGCAAAAGCACAGATACATTGTGGTGGTCTGCTTTGTTCAGCCTTGAAGTATGAAATTGAATATTATTTTTAAAATAAACAATAAAAAACATAATAAGTTTCAAGATTGTAGCGTGGTTGAACACATGCACATAGTGCACATTGTATTAGTACTGCACTGGAATATATATATATATATATATATATATATATATATATACAGATAGATAGATAGATAGATAGATAGATCTTCACACACAACATACTGGCTAGACCTTGGCTGCATTCCCTGGGTGGCTGAAGAACTGATTAAAAGTCTTGCTGAGTATGAAACAAACAATGAATAAATGAATAAATAAATAAATAAATAAAATACACGCAAATACAGACCCCAGGTCTGACACTCTAACAAACTCACACACACACATATAAAAATGGAAAAGCATTAATAACACAGACACAGGAAGTACACAAATATATTTCCTAGAGTTCTTTGACATGCACCAGACACTGCGCAATGAAGTAAAATATTTGCTATTATGAGGCCTCTGCATCTCTTCCTTTCCTCAACTAACTATCCAGGCAAAACAGTGAACAGAAGTGACAAATTCATTCTTTCTGGGTCACAAATGAGAGAAATGGTTGATTGTGTAAATAACGGATCATGTCCTTGTCTCCCTGCTGTCTAAATGGATTTAGATTCACTCCCAACTCATGATAATATGATGATTGTAGTAACTAGACTGCTGACCGATTAACATGTACACGTGCCTGCACACTGATTGAGCAAAAGCAAGGGGCACCCATGTACTGTTTGTTTGAACGCACACACATATTGATGCATAGACACACAATAAAACTTTTTTTTTTCCACTTTATTTGTTTTGCAGATCAGGTGGGTATGTTATTCAGGCCTTTATGACCTCCAGTAGCTCTTAGTTACAACATTTCTAACTCCTTCATTTTATATTCACTAATATTTAGGATACTGACAAAGGCTAAATGCATGAATTGCTTTGGAAATGTATTCATACTAGAAAGAAGTGTTGCTTTTACAGGTCATAATCTCCATTTGCTACAATCAACTGAGTGTTTACGACAGATGTGTTATCTCAGAACAGACTATTACCTGAGTTTATTACTCACAGAGGACACGTTTGGCAATGTAGATCTTACCAACTGACTACTGTACATGCATGTACATGCATGTACTAATAAATATTTTTGTTTTGAGTGTTTGGGTGTGTGGGGGGGGGTCTGAATGTGTGTTGACATCATACATAAATATCTGAAAAAAAATTATATGGAAAATTTCATTTTAGAGCTTCATTTTAAAACAGTACATTATACTGTATTTTTTACAGATTTTTTTAAATTAAAAAAATTATGTCTGCTCACTTCAAAGTCAAGTCAAAGTAAACAGTCAATTGTCAATTCTGTACATGTACAGGATCGAAATGCTGTTTCCCCTGACCCACGGTGTGCAACTAAAATAAATACATGTAATAAATAAACTGAAAATAAAATGGAGAGCTATAAAATTATGATACAGGTTTGAAAAATAAATGAAGTATCAGGTATGAATATGAATATGAATTTCACAGGATATGTTAAAGCCTATGTATAACTATTACTATGTATTAAAATCTGAGGTCTATAAAAATATGAAGGGTATTGCAGTTTTTTTGTATACAAAAATATTAAGTATAAAGTATAAATTAAGTTTTTAAAAAGAATATATATATATATTTTTTCCCCTTTAAAATAATGTATTCAGTTCAGTTCAGTTTATTCTATAAAACCTTTAGTTTG
>VUQI01039781.1:0-10097 GCA_015106735.1 Paratilapia polleni | reverse complement strand
TGTTACTGTAATCCACTCTGTTGCATGAATCACCTCGGACACCTGAAAGATCAAATTATTTTTAAGTCAGAGTTGGCAAGTAGTCACAGTGAGGTTTGACTGTTTTCATTTAAATGTATGTAGTGGCTCCACCAGATGGTGTTATGTTACTGAAATAAACTCACACACTGAAGGAGAGAGGGAAGCTTCATATCTGCTTGCTGCACAGGAGTAGCTATCTGAAGGATTCAAGTCTGGATACCAATACATGTCTGATTGGCTAGAAATTATCTGTCCATTTTTGTACCAGATGTAGGAAAGACGATTACGTAGTTGACAACTGCTTTGACAAGTCAGTTTCACCCAGTTAGAATATGATGCTGTGTCCACATGTAGCTGAAGAGCTGTCATCTGTAGTTTATATTTAGGGAGAAATTTATCTACACCAGGCACCATTCCTCAGAATAAGCACCAACTATTTATTTCAATGTCTGTCTCTGAAAGCCCCTTTCCATGCCTATTTTAGAAAGTTTTATTTTTCCTCCGTACTTAATCACTGTTGTAATTTGGAATATAATAACTACTGGTGTGGTTTATTCATTCAATTCATTTCTACTGATTATTCATGCTCAGTGCAGTTAGCATTTCTGTTCACTGAAACAAGACAGCATGAAGGTCTAAAGATACACCGATGGAACAGTAACAAGCAGACCTTCATAAACACAGAAAGCACAGATAGCAAAACAGTGTTCTTATAAGGCAAAGAAACACTCAGATTTACAACAGGGTTTTTTAAGGCAGCAACTTTGTAACTCCTAAGGTGACTCAAAAGGTGATCAGCCAGTATGATGTGTTCCCAGCTTGTTTCCATGTCCCCAAAAGAGTGTTAGTGCATGTGGAAGTTAATATGGAAAGCAACCTGGCAAAGAGTTGCTGATTTACCCATTTAAAAAAAAGTAGAAAAGTACATCCACACCTAAACGGGCTGGGTGAAAGACAAGGCAACAAGAAATGTAAAGAAAAAAAAAAAGACAGCTCACACAAAATTATCTAGTGCTCGAAACAGACTGTGGTGCAATAAGGAATTCATGACACAGATTTTTGACTTTTCTGATTTATCCATTCAGAGATCATCATCCCATTAATATGTTACATATGAACCTTTGATATGACTTAATGAAGTGACTTTTCTCTGAAAACAAGTCTTGGAGGTTTGTGAGAGTCCAAACAGTAAAGCTGCAAACCAGAAAAATGAAATTCTCTGTGGGTTCATTATTACAAGCAACAGCATAAGACTTTCAATACTGCAGTATTATAATAATAAAAATTAAAAGTTTTGTTGTTAAAATTTCTATGTTAAGTAAATTATAGTGGCATAAAAGCCTCTTTCATTACTGATTGTTGTGACATCCTAATTTTACTGTGTACCAAAAAAAAAATAAAAATATTGAAATACAAATTCTCATTTTCAAGAAGCGCAAACCATGAATTAGTGGTACTTTGCACAAAAAAAGGTTATCAGAGTAGCTGCCAGTTCATTTTCTGTTAATCACCTAATTGCTTAAGCTCTATTTACACATGCATTGTGTAACTATACTGTTATGTAAAGCATAATATTACATATGTGACCTCATATATTTTATATGCAAAAATTGTCATCCATAGTTAAAGTTGTCAGATACATAGAGAAATAGAAATAATATTTGTCTCTGCATGCAGTGGTGCAGACCTATAAAATAGCACGGCATGAAAACACTTTCCTAAAATTTGTATCCAAGTACAATAATGTACATTCCAACTTTGTTAAAATAGCCATCTCTTCTATGTATCCTGTATTACACAGACACAGCTTTACAGTATTAAATGTTGTGCAATGCTGCAGATGCTGGAGGTGTGAACGCCAGAAACAGCTCTGGTGTCAGGTGGCGTGAATGTAAATATAAAACATAAATGTAGACACACAATACCTGGTACAGAGAGAAGGAAGAGAACAAAATCCACTCGCTGCTGCAGTTAAACTCACAGATGCTCCTCTCATTTCTTAAATCACATCAGCAGGTAGATCACATAACTAAAAAATACTGTATGTCATCAATGTGATGTGTTCTTTAAACACAGTTTCTTCTGTGGTTGGAAAATCTAAGAGATAGATATCTGGCTGCCTTCCTTCCTCTGTACATCCTCAATGTGCATGAACAGATAAATGCCTGTAAACCCCCCACACTGAAACAGAGGCATGATTTTTACACAGTGTTTTACATGCAGCTTGAATTCCTAAAATGTGGCTTAGATTTGATACATGTAGGCTTTTACTTTAATTTAATTACTGTGTTAAGTCAAACTCAGATTCAATCTCTTTTTCACAGGGCTAAGAGCAAATCTTTCTTACAAAATTTCTGATAGATAACTAACAGGAATTGGTTAGTGAAGTGCAGCTGAATGACAGAAAGTATGCTAAAGCTGTAGCTAACAGCTGTTGATGATTCTAGCTTAGCTCAACTCTAATCATCTGTTTAAGAGTCTTGGGATAAAAGCAACTTGTCATTGTTTAAATATGTAAACACTCATCATACTTCATAAAAGCAGTTTGAATTTGCCATTTCTTGCCTTTCTTCCTGCAGTCTGATTCACTATTAAGGAAAGAAGATAATAAGGAACTACTAAGCATAGGTCTAGATATCATGGGGTGGGGTGGGGCAGGGTGGGGTAACCTATTACTTACCTATGTAGCTATTAATAAAATGACAGTGGAAATGCAAGCAATTAAAAAAACAACACTGGTTAAAACAACGGAAGCTTTGCCTAACACTCAGTGCTCAACCAGGGCACTGAATGCAAGTAACACAGCACTGTTGAGCACAGCATTGTGAACTAAACTGATAAAATTTACAAATACATACACACACGCGTACAGACACACACACGCACAAAAATCCTTCCAGATTAACCCAAAAAAGCAAACTAAACAAAAAAGAAAAGTGGCTGGCTTCATAAAAGCGAAGAAAAAAACTAAACTTTTATACCAAAAGGAAACAAAACCAAAAAAAATTAATTTTAAAAAATTAAAATTAAAGTGAGGTCTACACCAAAGCAGAGGTGAACCATGTGAACCATCCCAGCCTCTCCAAGAAGTAGAGGCTCGGATTTTAAAGGCCACCCTTGTGTTACAAAGCCAAGCTCTCACAGCCCAGGGTGAGAGCAGCCATCTCATTTAAGTGGGGATTGTACTCTGTTGTGGACATGGATCTTCTTCTTCTTTTTTCAGCTGGTCCCGTTAGGAGTTCCCACAGCAGATCATCTGCCTATCCCTAGCATCCTCCTCTGTCACACCAACCCTCTGCATGTCCTCCTTCACTACATCCATGAACCTTCTCTGTGGTCTTCTTTTCCTTCTTTTCCTCCTGCCTGGCAGCTCCATTTTCAGCATCCTTTGTCCAATATATCCACTATCCCGCATGACAGTTTTCATTGAGATTAAGGGAAAGCGATTAGGAAAAGGAGGTAGTAGGTAATTTTTTTGTACTATTCAACTGTACCCTCTGTTTCATTTCTTCATTCATGCACGATGTCAAAGCACATATCGGAGCGCATTAGTTTGCACAAATATGTTCATGAAATCCCAGTTTGATATTAGTTTATTATATTTAAAAATAGCACTTTTGTAACCAGTCATCAATGTGCGATACAGCCAGCAATCACTGGACAGTGAAATTTTATTATCAGCTCAAACAAGGTCTTTAGGCTACTTCTATCGAACTCTGGTTAGATAAAGTTAATCTGTATGATACTGTAAATTGAAGAATGCTGAAATTAACCGCTACATTTTATCACATTTAGCTCAGAACCTTAAAAAACGGGGGTTTTAACACTTACTGCAATATTTGCAAACTTTTTACATCTAAATCTAAAAGCTATATGTTAAATCTAAACACATAACACACTGATCAGTGATCAATCATTTATTGGGTTGTAATCATTCACACTGATGAAAAAATGTCTGTCACAGTTGGCATCTTATTGGAGATAATATGAATATTTGAGTGAAAATGAGTAGGGGTAGGCATGTCCACACTAAGAAACAACTCGAGCTCATATTGAAACAATTAAATTATATGTCAACCAAAAGAAAACAAAGGTTTCCTACCTTTCCTTTGTTGTCTGTGAGTGTCCTCTTCTGTTCACAATGATGCGCTGCAGTGCAGCAGACTTATCTTACAGAGAACGGATCACTGACTTGAGCATGCTGTTCAGCCATGCTAATATCACAACATGAAAGGCCTCAGGAACTATTATTAACTTACTGAAGTGTTTTTTTGTTTTGTTTTTGTTTTTTTTAAACATCCACCGTTTTTCAAAGTCACCACATATAATACATTTTATGAAGATTTCTTGCATCAAATATGCCGAAGCTGCAGATGAGAACATGAACAACATCAGTTATGAGGATTTTTCTTTATTTTTTTAATAGATTACATTGGGGTGCTGTTAGTGATGAACAAAAGGGATATTTTTTGCATTAAAGTGTTTAAAAAAGTCCAGTGATTAAAGTTTATTTATATAACATAAGAACTGTGTGTAGCATGAACCACTACCACGTATGCATCATTATTTGTATCTATAAATAGTATAATTAATTTAATAGCTATAATTCTCGCCCTATAATACCCTATGCAATTAACATCGTGTGAATCAGCTGCCTATTTCATACCCTCAACCACTGATGAAAGAGAGCATATGGATGAGCAGTACAGGGGTCATTATGGTAGTGGGATAAGGGACTTTAAGTATTAGAAATATAGAGTATAATATTCAATGGTACGTTTTTAATACAACATCCAGGGATGGTTATTTTATATGAAGTCATTCAATCGTTTACTTACAGGATTAATTACTAATGAATCCTCTTTGTCAAGTTGTGACCACTAGATGTCACAGATCAGACAGTCTATACGGGAAGAGAGAGGCTCCGTGTAATGCATATCAGTACAACTTTCCATCCAAAAACACACACAAAAAAAAAAAAAGAAAGGAAAGAAAAAGAAAATTGGAAAATGAAAACCAGCATATAGAGACTACTATTAGCTAATGTTAGCCAGGGGTGGTAACATTAACTACAGAGGCTTTTTAGCTTTTCTGTCCTGGAATACCAGAAAAACTATATGTATCTCTCAGACTACATGCTGTATACTTACATAGACACAGAGTCTTCCTTATGAGCTGAGGCCCCAGGCAGATGTGCTTTTGGGGGCAAGAAAAAACGAGAGTCACCTTTAATAGCTGCATATGTGCATCCATGACCAATGTAATTCTCACTGTCAGCATGACGATGGGCGACCACCTCAGGCCAGCCAGTTAGACATAAGCTTAGACCCTGCCCCCTCCAAGGACGTGAAAGAGGCAAACAGAAAACAAAACAAAAACAAAAAATTGGTCAATTTTCAGTTTTCCAGATTTCTAATTTATGATAGACGAATGGAAAATTAGAAAACCCAAAATCAAAAGCTCACTTTTCAACTTATCTAACTAATGAAAAAGACAGAAAGGTTTTCCAGTTTTCTGTTTCTCATTTTTTGATGGAAAATTGAACTGATAAGCGTTACACACACCAAAGAGTGTCACTGTCTCCTCTTTTGCTGAATTTGGAAGTACGCCATCTTATTTTACAGCATATTTCAATGAAGATGGAGTAACAGGTACTTTCTATGGTCTGATAGTAAAGCCGTTCTTTTAACCAGCTGCTCCTAAATGGTTTTTCATCAGCCAATTAATGGACTTCTTGACTCACATGAAAACAGCTGAAAACACAACACACAGTCACAGATAATGCTGCATCAGTTAAGGATTTTGAATCTGGTGTTAAGTCAGAGACATCCCTTCTGCTCCAAGTGATCTTTCTAACTCAAAGAGAGAGAGAAAAGAAATAATAAAATATAGGCCTAAATAGACATCTGATCATCCCAGTCATGCCAGTCTGTCACCAAGGATGGGGACAGAGAAGGCTTTAATTATTAGTCATTTTCTAAACCTGTTACCCTCAATATGTTAAGTTCATGCTTGCTGTGTACAGATCATGTTTGCAGGGTTTGTCAGTCCCACCCCTCTTGCTGCAAAAATGATTTGTACAGATGACAGCCTTTGCATCTGTAACCAGAACTTTGTAGGTGATCAGAAACAATGCTGCCCATCTGTTCTTCAGGATTAACTCTGCTCATTACATTGCTAATCATTTCCTCTAAAGCAAATAAGCAAGATTACATCTACATTTGTTTGTACCTTTAAAAATAAAAATAAATCACTTTCACGGTGTGACATAGCTATGGTTAATGTTGGTTAGCTGTGCATTAGGAAAAGGGAAACAATGACTGGTCAACCCATCTTCCCCTACCTCCTCTCCACAATAACTGTATTTTATAATGATTTCACTTTATTTCCTCAAGTAGTTACGCCTCTTTGAAATTAATCATATGTTGTTCAGGTTACTGTTGTCTTTCATTAAAGTACATGATATCTTCTCTACATGCTAGCCCACAGCTGGGCAGAGACAGGAACTGACATTTCAAGTCAAACTACATTTCAACAAGCTTTCAATTTCTGAACTTAACTCCAGTTATAGCCACCTTTAAATTGTAATGTATTATTGTATTATATTATTGTGAATTATGCTGAATATCTGACACATTTTGGAGAACTAAAAAAGCTGAGTAGCTGAAAACACAAGTCTTTTATCATGCTGACGGATTACAAAGTGAATAAATTTACACACAGGAGGTGAGCGGTAATTCTCGTGTCCTTTCAAAGCACAGGAGATGATGTCTCCAGGACTGAACTGACCTTTATAAGAACTTTGTTTAAGTGTAACTTGATTGTTTTTGAACCAGACAAAAGGACGAGCAGCTGGACTGCAGCTGCTGAGGCACGTCAGCTCTGCCTCAGTATGAGACTGATGGACTGATATTATTCTGCTGTAAATGCACCCACCATCAAAACACTTGGCTGCAGTCACAAAACCTTGTACATGATTCAGACTTTAAACTGAGACAATGAGGTTTGGTCTCTCAAAGATAAGCTGGATGTTATTAGTGCTTGCACAAACCAAAAACACAAAATTTCTGATGTGAAAGTCTTCAGTGTCACAATGAGAAGTCTTGATAATATGAAATCTCCTTAATATTGCAGAAATAGCACACTGTAATCAGAACATCATCACACAAAGTCAACTGACAAGGTTTTTATACACATATACAGTTCAAAAATGAAATGTTTACATTAGCAAAAAAAGAAAAGAAAACATATTTAAATTTTTTGTTAAACTCAGTTCAAACAGAAATTATTGGAAGTGATTCAATAGCAGAGAGAAAAAAACAAAGAAAAAGCTGTTTAATATGGATGCAGGGGGCCTAATGACACCCTTTTTTTTACAGAGTATTGCAGTGCCTGTTCATGAAGAGTGTAACCCAGTTTATTTCCTGTACCTACAATTTACAGATTTCCCCTAAATGCTTCACATGCAAGAGGAGGGACCAGGGAACACAGGTTAGCACACTTAACAGGTGAAAACGATCAGGGGAATACAGACAGGAAGCATAACTGACACAGGACACCAAAAAACAAACTTTCAAAGTAAAACAGGAAATAACCAAATTCCAACCTGAATACCAACACTTGACAAGATAAACGGGAGAAGGAAACACAAACGGACCGAGGCATAAACACAGAATAAGATAGGGGGAGGACGATGACAGCAACTACAAATACAAGACACAGACTAAAAGACCAGAAAACACAAAGAACTAAATTAACCCCAGAAAAACGTAAAGTCAAACCAAACCAGAGACTCAGTAATATGACAAGGAAACAAAGTCACAATAAAATAAACAAATAAAAAACAGCAAACTTAAAATGCTAGAACAGAAAACCTAAACACAAACTCAAACTTGACTATGTTAACTAAGAATTCAAAACAGAAAACAGAGATCCAGTCCAGGGACTGAGAGGGAACCAAGAACTGTTCATCCAAACAACATGAGGGGATGAAATCACTTTTTTCACAGTAAACCAAAAACAAGAAACAGATAAAATCACATGTCAGGCTATCTTCATAAGAACCAGTTTTTATCACCACAGCGATATTTTAAAAGTTAGAAATTTTTTGGCCTCTTCGCAGGCCTGTTTGAGGGTTAAGTCTTGGTTCTAGGGTTAAAGTTAGAATAGGGTTAAGGTTAGGGTAAGGGTGTGGCACTTAGTTGTGAGGATTAAACTTAAGGTTAAGGGGCTTGGAAATGTATAAATGTCAATAAATGACCCTAAAAGATATCTAAACAAACATTATCAGTGTGTGTATGTACCCCTCCCCTGACACACAGAGTGGAGCAGGAAGAAAATCAGAACAATCGGCCCAAAAAACAGGAGGATGAGAGGCACAAGTAATGCAAACAGACAATGTGACAAAGGCAACAACAGGAAACAACAGGATCATGCATACAGAGGATCAATTGCTGTCAGCAGGGCACATGGGAAAACAGTGAAGGGAGGGCAGACAATCAGAAAGGAGAGACAAGAACAGGAAGTAAAATTGAACAAAACATGAGAAAGCTAACCTTCAAAGTAAAACAGGAAGTAACAAAAGGCAAATAACTAAGAAAAAACAATAATACAGAAGGCACGGGAAAAGAAGAAACCAGAAACACAAAGAAGCACAAGAAAAACAACAAACCTAACCAGTGTAACAAAGACAATACAAAAACACAGGGCCATGACAGAAGCATTCAAACACACAACCTCAAACTCAGCACTGCACTTACTCAGATTCCCAGAAGGTGGAGGTATGTCCACTGACTTTCAAATACTGAACTCCCACATTAGCATAGCATCTCGAAGAGAAGAAGAATATTTATTGAAGACTCCCTTTCTTTAATTAAATATAAACATATTTAACAGCATAAATCAGTGCAGTCCAGTCGGATTTTCGGCAGAGGGTGAAAAGAGACAAACTCTTAAAAGACAAACAGAACACTCACTCATCTGCATGGCAAAGGTACTGTAATACACTGGAATTCACAAATGAGAAAATGAATGAAGCAACATTGAAACATACAGAAAACAGCCGCAGCATCCACAGGTAAAGTGAATAACGCTGGTTGTCTTGTTACAGTTCAGTTGGGTCCTGCCACCAAAGTGGATGTTACTTTGACACAAACCACACAGCTAAATATTGTTTCAGATTAAGCACACACATCATGGTCATGGCACTCCACTCTGGCAGTGCATTCCCTGCAGGACAGTGTGCCCCACTACACTGCAACAACTGCCTGGTTTCCAAACTTTGCAGAGGTCCTGCATGCATGCACCCATGGGGTAGAGTTATTTTAGTGGTATGAGGGGGACCTACTCAATATTAGCCAGTTTGTTTTAATGTTGTGGCTGATCCATGTCTATGGTGGAAATATGCCTCGACAAGACATCAGATCTGGTTTCCTTGCAGTAGCATCAACATTGGAATTTATGTAGTTTATTACCTGTTAGCTAGCAGACTTCATAATTCAGAGCCTTTATTAAATATTTCAGAGCAATGTATTTATCCAAGTATGACATCAGTACAATATAAATTATAAAAAGGTGCCACACTGCTGCTACTAGATGGGAGATGAGTGTTGTAAAACAGATTAAACACTCCTGAAATGACGGACACACACGCAAACATGTAGTTTGGTCAAGGCACACAGTTTCATGCTCATACTCTGTAGTTGTTGTTGACTATGCTGTACAGTGCTGATGAATCTTCCACGGCCTCTTTACGTCTTAATCTGTAAAGGTCAAAACACACTCACAGAATTATAAAGATCTTATAACAAAAAACTCACAATCTTCAATCCTTAACAATTTAAAGACACAGCAACAAAAATGGGGGCAAGGAACATTTTTCCAGCTTTGTACAAACTGAAGGAACTCACCTTTGGGTGCTGTTGCTAAATTTGACAAGAGTGTACTCCACATCTTTTTTGTCCTCTTCATTTTGTCTGTTGGGTTTAGTGGACATTATGTTGGAGTAGACAGGATCTTCTTGGTTCTTAGAGAAACTTACACTGGCATAGCAAAGGTTGTCCTGCTGCTCTGCTGCT
>VUQI01039777.1:10992-42822 GCA_015106735.1 Paratilapia polleni | reverse complement strand
TTATTCTTGAAAAAAAAAAAAAAAAAGACAAATTTTAAGATGTGTTTGTTATTTAAAAACAATTTTGTATCAGAAGAAGATGAATAAAAAAATTTTGGTTTCCAATATGCTGCCTCTATAGCTAATATATATATATAAATATGTGTGTGTGTTATGAATCTTCTTGATTTCATCGCAGTTAGCTGAATAACATTTTTTCTTTAAACAACATCAGAAAATAATGAAAATTGACCTTCAGTTTCTTTAAAGCTTAAAGGTAAAACCTTTACCTGAGCCCAAAGACACTCTAGCTTCTGTCAAATGATTCAAAGGAAGATGGCAAATTCTCACATTGCAAAAAGTAAAACAAATCATTTTTTCCTATTTTCTGGTCACCATCAGTTGAATACCAAAAGCAGAATTTCAGATTAGAGGTGAATGAGAAATGCTGCCTTGTGTGAACAGACATTTCCATGCCTCACTCATACTAATCTACGCTAAAGCATAGATTAGTATGAGTGAGTGAACTGACAAATGACTGATTTCTATTCTTGGTCCATGCAGTAAAACATCTTCGCACATCCTCTGGGATGTGTTTACTTACTGGGTTGAACAATGCTGCCACCTCTTGTTTAATGAACAAATTAAATTTTAATGCTTTTTAAGACACGAATGCTTTTACACAATTGTTTGCAGGCATGCAACCCTCTTAACTCTTTGATCTAGTTTACATTTCTTTTTAACATTCACTCTGGGTAAGGACAAGTAATGCTCTATATCCACTAAATTCCTTTCGAATCCACAGTGTAAACATGGTGATTATGCTGTGTAAACATCACTTTAGCATCAATCACGTCTTATCAGCTATGAACTTTCAACCTCTCCAACACACACACACACACACACACACACACACACCTTTACAGCACACACAGGAGCATTTGCAGAAGCACACGCTGACTCTCACTTCAAAATTAGGTGTAATTTGGTTTTACAATTACACTTAATACAAGCAAGGCTGTAATTTACCGGTGCAGGGGTAAAATTGCATCTGGAGAAACTGATTAATTCTGGGCATGTTAGACTGTCTGAATGCATGTGTGTATATCTGTGAGTGTGTGTGTGTGTGTGTGTCTGCAAACGAGAGAGTCCAAATATCTGAAGCTCAGATTGCCTTCCTGTAATTTACTGTGAGTGAATTGAGTGTTTCTTTAAGAACACACTCAAAAGCCTGAGGTAAAGGGAAAGTGACAGCATCTCCCTCTCTATTGTTTCCAGATGTGGCTCCACTAAAACACACACACCGGCACACTCACACACACACACACACACAGAGTGAGCGAGAGAGAGAGTACACGCACAAGCATGTTCACAAACTTACATGTACTTTTACAAGCACAGACAAAAAGGGGAGGAGTTAAATACTCTCAAATTTATACCCTATATGGTGGTTTTGGTATAGTGAGTTTATGTGTGTTCTCACTTGAGGGTGCATTCAAGCACACAATCTCCCAGTTTTTTTCCCCCCAGTGAATGCCACAGGTCATTCAATCTCCAGGCTTCTCCGTCTACCCACTGGTTTCCACATTTCTTTGGTTGTTTGGAGATACCGCAGCTTGTCACAAGCAAAAATCTGTAAAAAGAGCAGCTCACCCTAAATGCTGATTTTCATGCCTTAAAATAACAGAAATTACACTTCTGACTCTTTTACTTTTACTCACAACTGACAGCTTTAGAGCATAATTTCTGAATATCCACTCTCCTGGTGACATTTAGACTAAATAACCACACTCACATACATGCACACTGAGTAGTACACACACTTTGTTCCACTGTGTTAGCGAACAGCATGTCAGAATTCTTTTAAAAATGAAATGTGAAAGGGCCCTAATAAAATTCCTTAGACATTATTCTTGGGAATGTATTTTCAGAGTCAGGTTCTCTTGTGTGTAATTGTGTGTATAATATGTGTGTGTGTGTTTAGAGATCTTTGTGGGGACAAAAATTCGCATAAAACTATAGTTATGAGGACCAGCCGTGATTTGTGAGGACAAAACGCTGGTCCTCATGAATTTGAAGGCATGTTTGAGCATTTTTGAGGCTCAAAACGTGGTTTTAGGGTTAGGGTTACAATTAGGTTATGGTTAGGTTTAGGGTAAGGGTTAGGGTCAGGCATTCATTTCTGATGGTTAGGGTTAGGGTAAGGGGCTAGGGAAAGCATTATGTCAATGGAGTTCCCCACTAAGATGTCAAAACAAGTGTGTGTGTGTGTGTGTGTGTGTGTGTGTGTGTGTGTGTGTGTGTGTGAAGGGAAACTGCAGTAGAGTGAGGAAGAGAGAGGCTGAAGTTAGAACTCAGGGATGGAAAAAACATGTCAAAAGCAAGAAGTGAAAAAAAAAGCAAAATAAAACTGACAAAAATAGAGAAGAGAGACTAAAGTAAAAGGGACTGAGAGCGATAAAGAGAGAAAAGGAAATCTGTCATCGTCCAGCAGCAGAAGGCTGCAGCTGTTCACTCTCAGCAATGTTGAAATCCTTTTCCCATTCTACTGAGCATCTATGTTGTATGAATAGTTTTGAGTAATGGCCACCCCTGGGGATTCTGGGTGACGTAGGTGTCCTGGCCTAAGAGCCAATGCGATGCAAGAAGAATTTGTAAATCCTGGTTCTCGGGCCAAACATGCTAACGAGTTGAGACTGAAATCCAAAAGCCTGGCCAAGAGGGAGATTGGAGAATTATTCGCCATCAAGCTGAAACAGAGAGCTCTTTATACACGGCAAGGAGTGTGAAAGATTGGAATTTATTTTTCTGGCAAACAAAACTGTATTCTGTATTTTAAGGTCAGGCCAGAAATTTGAACATATACAGTAAAATCTTATTGTAATGTCAATAATAATGAAGCAAGAGCACTATTGTAGGTATTTTCTTATGATGATGAAACCACAATAATTCTAAAGAAGATGCTAAAAAGCTTTGAAACACTTATTTAGACCATCCATCTCACTGACTTTGCAGAGAAAAAGTCTTTCTTTAGGCTTTCAGCGTTTGCTGCTCTGCGGTCATCTTCTGATGTCTTCAGTGAACCTTTAATTCTTACAAAGTGATAATATCAATTAACCTTTAAGTCCTGAACCATCTGACTCAGTACTAGACTTCATAAAATCTTTGCTTTACACAGGTGACGATGTGTTAATGTATCAACCTTACTGCTTTCATGTTACACCATAATATAACAACGCCATGTGAATGTGTCACCACTAGATGTCACTCTCTGTCCAGACCACCCCATTTCACCACACCACACCTTCTGTGTCAGTTTTCAGGCTCCTGTGCAGCCCTGTGTCCTATTACAGATTCATTATGTGAAAAGTGGTGTTGCACAAGAGATTAAACATAATTTTGTGTTGGATAATTGTAACTGAGAAAAGCATTTAGACTTTTTACTCAAGTAAGCTACTGAAGTAGCTTAATAGTGCACAAGTTGTATAATCAAAACATATTCAAAGTACCTAAAGTAAACATACTCATTATGTAGAATGGCACTTTTCAGAATCATATACATTATATTATTGGATCATAATTATTCATCCATTGGTGTGTGTATCTCTTTAATGTTGCAGCTGCTGATGATTTTAATTCCTTATATATTGCTCAGTAGCTTGAGCATTCTGATCATTCTGAACATTTCAACAACTGAGAATGTGTTTTAAATTAAAGATAAAATTGTTGGTTTTGGAGGGAATTGGCAGAATAATATATGCCACATTATTATCTAACTCATTACACTGGTGAGCTAGTGAGTGAATTCATGCGGGTGAATGCTTTCACTGGTCCAGTGTAATCAGGAGGGTAATGGCTGTTAACACAAAAATAAAAAGCAACTGTGTTAGCACTTATTCTAATATGCACATAATGAACCCTCAGAGGTGTAATCTGTTGTGTATGGAGGTTGTTCTCTTGGAGAAGAAGCAAATGTGTGACATTGAAAAAAGAATGTGGTCTCATGTGGGTGAAAGGCTGAATGATTCCATGCTATTTTAGCAGGACATTTGTCAACTTTAGAAATGTCAACGGTTCAATTCAGTCACACTCATACAGATGGATTGTGGGGCAGCAGGGAATATCTGACAGAAAAACAGACTGAATGGGGGGGGGACGAAACAGAAGGGGAAAAGGGATGATTGAGAAAAAGAGTGGCGGTGTTATGGACAAAGTCAGAGAAAAAGATGGAGGGAAAAACCTAACAAGCGGAACATAATGAATGATTCCATTGTTTTCGTCAATCAGAAAGCCAGTTTGGCACACCGAATGACTGGAAATGACTCATACAAACATAATCTATCTCCAACAGCCTGTCTGGTTTTGTTTCCTATTAGTTTTTCCTGTGCATCTGCGCTCACAGAGTCCAGAAATAAAGGGGACAGAAAAAACTTGAGCTGAAGACACATTGGAAAGTCAGTTTCGTCAGTCATGTTTTCTCTGAATAAACACATTTTAGATGTTCTCCTAACTGCCATTGACTGCCTACTCACTACCTGAATTAAACCCAGTATATCTTCTGTAGAATTAGGTTTAACATATATTTGATATAAAGTCCTTCTTCTTCTTCTTCTTTCTGCTGCTCCTTTTAGGGGTCGCCACAGTGGATCATCTGCCTCCATTTCACCCTATCCCTTGCATCCTCCTCTGTCACACCGACCCTCTGCATGTCCTCCTTCACTGCATCCATGAATCTTCTCTGTGGTCTTCCTCTTTTCCTCTTGCCTGCCTCCTTTGCTCAATATATCCACTATCCCTCCTCTCTTGTGCACTGTCTGTTGCTTTGGATGGTAGAGCCCAAGCATTTAAACTCATCCACCTTCACTATCTCTGCTCCTTGCATCTTCACCATTGCACCTGTCTCCCTCTCATTCACATACATATTCTGTCTTGCTTCTACTGACTTTCATCCCTCTTCTCTCCAGAGCATACCTCCACCTCTCCAGGCTCTCTTCCACCTGCTCCCTGCTCTCACTACAGATCACAATGTTGTCTGCAAACATCATAGTCCATGGGGACTCCTGTCTGACCTCATCTGCCAACCTGTCCATTACGGTTGCAAACAAGAAGGGGCTCAGAGCACCTCACCACTGTCTCACTGTCCTCATACATGTCCTGCACCACCCTCACATACTTCTCTGCCACGCATGACTTCATCATACAGTACCACAGTTCCTCTCTTGGCACCCTATCATATGCTTTCTCTAGATCCACAAAGACACAGTGCAGCTCCTCCTGACATATATTCTTCTTCATGAACACTCTCAAAGCAAACATTGCATCTGTAGTGCTCTTTCTCGGCATGAAGCTGCTCACTGATCGTCACCTCTCTTCTAAACCTAGCTTCAACAACTCTTTGGATCATCAACTTTATCCCTCTGTAGTTACTACAGCTCTGCACACCCCTGTTCTTCTCCATTCTTCAAGCATCCTCTGCTCGCGTTGAAAAGTCCACTGGCCTTTCCCCTAGAAGTCCAAGAATTATAATTTTTTAAAAAAAGAAGAAGATAATTAGTGTGACTTGATGTGACTCAATGATGGAAAGTTAACATCTTTTGCTCCAAATTTCAGTCCATCACTAGCTATAGGGACACAAAACATGCAAACGTGCCAACAAAATGTTAACCTTAAAAAAAGTTAACAGTCAAGTCACTGGGATCCATCCACTGGGAACTGAGAAAATTTAATCTCGAGAGCTCACCAGCTTGCCTAATACCACAAGTTCGGTTGCTTTGACTTAGTATTTCTACAGTAGTTAGTAGACTGTATACTAGAGCAACCAACCTTAAAGCTACATTTTTTAATTAGCCTAAACTACATTTTGCTACATCTAGACGATTACTACATGCAAACACATTCGTGTGCAAAAGTGTGTGTGTGTTTTCTTTTAAGTGTAAACTTTTAATGCCTTCATTCTTTCATGCTGCCTGAATAGCTTATGTGTTTGTATGCTGTGCTGTATTGGCAAGCTACATGCTATTGCATACTTGACAGTATTTGTGGGTCACTCACTTTGTACCGCAAGCTTTCTGCTTTGGATGCCTGCATAGGAAGGAGACAATTATCTAAAACCTGTGATCCAGGACTAACTGTGCCCTGCTTATTAGAACTGGTTGAACTCACTACAACTGCACCCTATCACTGCGATATGGAAATTTGGGGGCATGCACACACACAACAAAACACAAAATACACAACTGTCACAAAACAAATGCCATCAGATAAGAAAGAAGAAAACAGAGAGTGGGGGGAGGTGTGGGCTCCAGGGTAAATAATGAGGGTATTGATTTTTATTAAATTTTTTTATCATCCACATGACTAATAGAAACATAATCTGTTTCCAAGAATTTGTACTTATTAAAAAAAAGAGACATTTCACAAATATCCCAGTCACTCTGACTTAACTTTTTTTTTCCCAATTCCAGTACACATCTAAGTTTTTTAAGCATACAGTGCAATAAAGCATCTAATTATGGCTAGAGCTGTGGGGTGGATGTGTTGCTAGAAATGCTATTCTTGATTTATCAAACAAGGATATGGAAATTGATAAGTAAGGAAATTCAATTCTGTCAGTGCCCTTCTATAAATCTAACCATATGAAATATCCTTAAACCACCAATACCAAGTGAAATAAAGGATTGAGGACTTTTATAGGACTTATTTTTATTTCTTGGCATTAATCCAACAGGTCATTGTAAGAAAAGTATGTCACGAAAACCGCCTAAGGTAGAGCAGTCAAAGTATTAATGGCAGTTTCATTGAAATGGCAACAAAACTAGGTAAAATTTAAAAAAGGATACATTTAATTGAACATATGTGAAGGGCATTGCCTTTAAGCTGCTTTGAAAGTGTGCTACAACAGATTTTATTTTTAAAGAGCAAAGAAAATTTCTAAAAAGCTGTTTGGGGTCACGCTATTCTTAAAAAGGATATGAACATGCATCGGTTTAATTTAGATTGGTTAGTAAATCCAAGGACATTAATGGATGTCAAGTGACAGTTTACAATTAAACAAACAAGCTTCATCTAAAATCACGTGAAAAACATGCATCATTTAAATTAAATCAACATATTTTAGACAGGAACGTTCTAGCACAAATCCAGACACTATAGATGTTACACGCAAATAATGCTACAAATGATCTGCAGGCAATTCCCAGAAAGGTTTCTAGGAGACAGTGATGCAAAGTATTTATTGAGGAGTGTAAGTGACTGACATAATTACAGGAGATCTGTGTTTTGGAGTCTGTGCCTGAGCTGCAGTTATTTAAGTGATGGCAGTTCTTGAATTTTGCAATTTATCCAAAGCTATAAAACTAAGTTATATGAGTGCAGTGTTATATGTAGCTTTTGGCAACATATAACAGGCAATTACCAAGTCATTTTGGAAATCTTCTTGCGGTATTTTCATTGCTCATCGCAGTCAGTAGCCAAATACCCTTTTGTCAACATCTTGAGAAGGCACTAGTGTAAACAATACAGTTAATGATGGCTGAATACAGTTTAGATTTTTCATTGTACTGGTTCTTCGCCACAGACATTTTCACATGTCACTGTATTAAAAGCACAGCTGTAACTAATGATGGTGAAGTTCCATTAAGTGTCTCAGTAAGCCTCAACAGTGGCTCTGCACCAAAAAGAGCAGGACGTCCCCAAAGCCAATGGAGCGTACCATCATTAATACACCTATGCTTTCCCTGAATATCTAATGCGAAAAACATCTGCTGGAACACTTGAATAGGTCAGACCCATCATTACTGTTATTAGTAACATCTGTCCTTTTACCAATAAGAGAAGTCAAAATGTTTCTAGTGAAGGAAACCAATCAATCTCCTATAAATTAAACTGTTTCCAGGTCTGTGGGGTCTGTCTGTTGGTTGCAGAATAACAATTACTAACCTTAACCTTACCTTAACCTTCAAGGTAAATTCAGGGCATGGATTGGCAATTTGCATCAGTTGCAAGTGAATGTTTCAAAAGATGAGATATGTATAAAGTAAATGGGATTGAACAAGTGAGGCTCTCAAATATGATTTTCTGATGTCATGGTGTAATTGAAATGACAAGGAGTGGGATTTCTCTATAAAGAAACATCTAGGTCTACAATATAAATTTAAAGCTAAAGAATCACTTGATCATAAAATGCCTGAGGGAGCAAGTGGAGCGGAGGAAGGCAGTCAAAGATTGAAGAGGCCTATCATTGTCCATTAGTGATTACGTAGAAACACACACATTATGATTCATGTATGGGCATACAATAAAATAAAAGCATATGTGTCCACAGTAATACCATCCAATACAGCCTTGCCTCAAACAGTCTTGCAAAGGATACAATAATAAATTGCTTTATGCTGGGATGGTAGAGTGCTAGGGAGATTGTTCTGGTCACACTAAGCATATAAGCTGCACTTGTAAGCTTTTCAGGCAGCATGATGTCAAGACTGTATACTGTGTTTACAACAAATCAATCATAAGACAACCTTGTTAACAGCATAACGCATTGCAAGTCAAGTAATCAATTGTTTAGTGAGTTTTTCAAATAAGCAGTGTGTTAGTGTTAAAATGTTACAGCATTTTCCTGTTCCTTGACACATTCAGAGTGTTTCAGTCTCCCTCTGACTCCTTGGCACACAGCTGCATATTGGAATGTATCCAGTCCTGCAGTTGTGTCATTAAGCATGTCATGGTTAACTAGTGAGATGGTAGACATGACAGTCTTTACACTGTGGGAGTATTCACATTATTTTGTGCTGGCGTGATAGTAAGTGAAGAAACAAATGCAAGCCAAGTACTGCTCCACTGCACTGGGAGTGAGGAAAATGATGCTAGAGCTACAAGTTCACAACCAAAACTGCAACAGCTAATTTTTTGGTAAAGCCATCACCATAGGCAATATAAAAGCTTCTGGGTCTGAAAAGTGTGACCAGTAAGGAAGGACCCTAAACCTCCATTCTTTTAATGGCCAGGAGAGGGTAATTCATGTGGCTGCAAAAAGACTTCGGCAGGCACGTGCACAGATAGACCCTGGTGGTACTCAAGCACCCAACCTTTTGGCCTCTTACTTGATAAGTGCCCTTTTTGCAAGACAGATTTAAAAAAAAAAAAAAAAAAAATTTTATAATTGAATTTTTAATTTGGCCATAGCATGGCATGGCTGGTGAGATAGTGTGAGGATCTTGGCCATTCAAAAGGGACTCAGACTAGAGCCGCTACTCCACCCCACGTCGAAAGGAGCCAGTTGAGGTGGTTCGGGCATGTGACTAGGATGCTTCCTAGGTGAGGTGTTTTGGGCCTGCACTACTGGGAGGAGGCCTGGGGCGGACCCAGGACACGCTAGAGAAATTATGTCTCTCGGCTGGCTTGGTGTCCCTCCAGATGAGATGGAGGAGGTGACTGGTGAGAGGGAGGTCAGGATGTCCCTACTTAGACTGCTGCTCCCGTGTACTAGATAAGTGGCAGAAAATGGATGGATGGATGGATGGATGGATTCCCAATTAAAAACATTCAAAGCCCAACCATAATTCTGCTAGACTGTGCGCCCCTCCTTTGACTTTCCTTGTCGTCATACATCATAGCTACATGTCATAGCTACATATGCCATTCGAGCGCCCCAAGGAACAGCATCATGTTTCTGACCTGCTTTTACTGGTGACAACCAGGTAATGATAATGCTTGCCCTAGCCTCATACATGTTTTCCACTGTTATGAAATTAAAATATTATTACAACATGCCAATACTGCCAGCCAAACATAAGCCATAACAGCCCACCATTACGTGATCTTTAGTCTATACAAATACTTGGCTGTCAGAAGCTTTCAGAAGTGTTAGTGTAGTGGTTAACACATTCGTACGACATGGAAAGATCCCTGGTTTGATTTTGGGAGGAGATGTAAACCCAGCCTCAGTGGTCACAAGCCTTGATAAAAGGGAGGGTTGCATCTGGTGTACAAATTTGTGCCAAATCAAACATGTGGATCCATCTGCTGTGGTGAGCCCTTGGAAAATAAGTGAGCAGCTGAAAGTACTTTCTGGTCACATTAGTTCTCAATCTTTTGGTTTATTATGAACTCACAAGCACACACTTTGTCGGATGAAACCAAACTACACACATCAGGTCGCCAGGTGTGTGGCACCGTGGGTGCTTCACGTAGAAGAGCTTTCTTGCTGAGTGGAGCGTTCAGCGGTACAACCAAGATGAAAGAATACGTCAAAGTTTGCCCGCAAGTCCGTGACACATGAGTAGCATGCCCTGTGTGTGTGTGTGAGTCTGACCTGCTGCAGACAAGAAAACAGCAAAGATGGACAGAGATGATGGAGTCAGTTTGTGTGTGATGTCCCGTTGCTGCGTTATAGGCGATGGGCCATGTCCCGACTAGTTTGGATACTTTGCCTGACTGAAATATTCCCACGCATTCATAGAGATGGTACAAGTGTAAAAATGCAAGTCCAAAACCTAAGTGCGCACTTAAAGTCAGCTCCAAGTGTCAGTCATTTTTTCACCTTAAATATTATACATTATTTTAATACAGATTAACCCTCAATTATCATGTATAATATTGATTTTTGCATTTGCCAAGTGCAGCACAATGCCAAGAAAGGACAAGTTATAAAAACAGAAAGAAAGGGCACTGCAGCAGGCAGCCCAGAGTAGCAGCTCTCTTCTGTCCTGGATCAGATCATATAGCGGTAAGGAGGATGAGAGAGATCAGTAAGCAAGTAGAAGGTGAGAAGGTGTGCTACTGTGTGTAATTTCTTCTATAAATACTTATTCAATTCAATTCAATTCAGTTTTAATAATATAGCTCCAAATCACAACAACAGTCGCTTCAAGGTGCTTTGTATTTTAGGGTAAAGACCCTACAAATTAGACAGAAACCCCCAACAGTCAGATGACCCCCTATAAGCAAGCACTTGGCAACAGTGGGAAGGAAAAAGGATGTGCCTCTTTTTTTTTGGCTTCAGCACCTGTCCTCCAAAATGTCTGTGCACAGGTATGACTTCCAGTTGTATAGAAGTTTATGGCAAAATATACCTCAGTTCCCTGGATGTGTCACCTCAGTAAACACTTTCCCGATTGTGTTATGGGCTCAGTCGCTAGTCTCACATCATATTGAATAAAACATGATCAAATAGCAGAGGTACAGAGTCAGGAAATCTAGAGACAATATAAGCTAAATGCAAGGGGTGTTTTTTGTTTGGATTTGTTTTTTTGTTTGTTTGTTTTTTGTTCCATCATTGTCCACAGAGCAGTACATGAGCTTTAGAAAAGGAGTCTGAAAATAACCACAAACCACAAAATTAACAGCGATGCAGTTAAGAAGGGTGAAAAAAGTAGAAGGCATCGTGACAACTGACACCCATAAAAACGTGGTAATTAGAGGTGATTATCTGAACAGACAAAATGTGGATAGGGATACACCTCTCCCACTTTTTACTGCCCAAAACCAATTCTAGTTCCTACATTCACGGTATCTGTTGATTTTGAATCCATATAAGATATAAGTGCTTTGTTTTTTTTTATCAAATTAAATATCTGTGAAACAGCTACAGGAAATTATATTCAAAGTAGATCTTGTTCAAACCCTAAGTATGGAGCCAATAGCAATGCTACACTGTTATGTCAAGTGTAGTAATTTAATGTGTTTTGCAGAAAGAAAGGTTGGATAGTAACAGTATGAGGTAAACCTCTTTTCCATATCAAAGCTAAACGTATACCAGCTGGGTGCAGATGGGCTGATTATCGATGCATGGGTTAAGAGAAGTGCACGTGTTGCAAACTCACCTACATTTATAGCCCACCCTCGCTCAACAGCCAGTTTTCCTGCCTGTGAAAGACACAATATTTGAGTTCAGAACTTAACATCACCATAAAAAAATGTTTGAATGACCCATTCTGATACACCATTTCAACTTTTGAAATAAAAAAAAAAAGACCTTTTACAAATAAACCACAAAATGCAACAAGAATCCCCAAGAAGCTATTGCAGCCGCCATGAATTGATTCATGTTTACTGAAGAACAACAACAGCAAAAAAAACAAGCAATGCATTTAAATGCTTTTTTTCTGTGCACAGCACAGACTTTAAAAGCAACTTCTGCTACTTCTTCCCCTTCTTACCTCTAACCATGTCAGACACACACAGTTTCTAAATGTACATAAAGACAGCACAGATATAATTACCACAGCAGCTAATGGGCTAAAAGGAAAAATAACCATAGATTTTAATGTGGACCCTTGGTTTTTCTTTTCTTTCTTTTGGTGGTCTGACTTTGTCCCTTGTAAACCCCTCTGCTCTGTTGAGATCTCACCAGTGGTGTGTAATTAAAAGGTGACAGGCTTTCAAACAACATCCAAGTGTCCATGGGAGTCCTGTCACAATGTCCTGGAACAAAAGCCTTAACACACACAGACCAGCTTGTGACGTACAGCAAGGCGCTATAGAAGTCAAATATATGCTTGAAGAAATAAATTTAAGTTTGGAGAGTGGGACATTAAAGAGTATTACCCCCCAAAAAAGACTAAACCTGTCCTTTAAATGTAAATGTAGCTGAAGCAGAGAATAAGTCAATACAATAAATGTGTAAAAGGAATATTTGCGCTTCCTTTTGGGGATTTCGTTGTAGAGCCCCACCGAGTCAAATCTACTTGTCAGAGCAGTTTTCTTAAGAAACATGAGACAGGCAGTGTTTCATTTTCATCAGTTTCTTCCTGATGTGCATGACTACGCATAGAGAAGACATTATTTAGGGATGGTTGCTCCACTGGATCAGCCTCTTAAAAACCACTGAAGGCTTATCTAACTCACAAATAAAGGACATTCTTTGGAATGTAGTCTCACAACTTCCAAACTTGAAAATGTTCTCAAGGACTGGCAATCAAAATGTAGTCAAACAGATAATTTATCAGCTACTTCTTTTTTTTCTTTTTCTTTTTTTTTAAACCATCAAGAATGTAGTGGTAGGTCACGATTTCTCTCTTGGATGAAAAAAGAGTTGCTTCTCTGCCATGTTTTTCTAGAGAGCAGTGTGTACAAGAGCTGATGAGAGGAGATGTGACCTGGGGAGCTTGTGTGTAAATGCCAATATGGCTCTCTGATGGGTGAGTAATAACACAAATTTGCATGTATGCACACACTCTGGCCATGGCTCTAACACCCCACTCTGTCTGGGGAAAACAAGGACGCTCTGTAACAGAGAGTAGCAGGCATATTTCACAACAGCCATCTAATTTCATCTGCATCACTCCATCAACCACCAGGACCAGAATGCATCTCTTTGAGAGAAAAGACATTTGGCATGATTTCATTTGTAATTATATCAAGTGTATGCATTGAAAACCATACAATATACCTTGTTTGCATTACACTGATCAGCTCATGCACATTCAGGTCTGCACCATACTTGTATTCCATTTATTTCTTATTCTGCATTCCTCCTTTTTCAATAACAAATGCTAATAGAGGCAGATCCCAGTTTCTCCCTTTTCTCCACTAAAAACAAAGTGAACTGCACAAAGAGGACAAAATCAATCAAGACTTTTAGAAGGAGGACACTAACACAAGGATTTCTGCTGGATTCACAAGCTTAAATTTAATACCATATAGAATTCAATTTAATATGTGGTTCACAATCAGATCAGCCAAAAACAGTAAGCTATAAAACCAGCAGAAACAATGTGGCCTAGGATTATTAAACTCTATCATATACATGAAGTTGTTGCTTCATGCTTCAATCACCCACACCCATAATAATAATTTATGATTATAAATATTATATCACTAATGAAATTGATGTAATCCGGACACAATTAGTGACAGGCAATAGATGGTTGGACTGATTGCATAAAAAAAATTAATTCGTTAAATTTCATCATCTGTAAATCACAGTAACTGAAAGTGTTTGCCAGCTGTCTGGTAGAACTGACTGATGAAGTTGAAGGACTTCTACATGAGTTTACCTCTCTAAACGCATTCCATGCTACCACTTTAAAACAGCTGGCTGCTTTTGCTCTGGTAATACTCCACAAGATTTCTCCTTTACCAGCTGAGACAACCAAACTAACACCTGCTTCAAGCAACAGAAACGTGTTGTTTTACATTCAGATCTAGGGTTATTAGGGTTATAAAATTCTTTCACTTAACCCTTCAGCTATTATTGGTGATGACCCCAACCCTAAAACTAGGCCTATCCTATGTAATATGTAAGTATATAAGTTTTGTTTTTTTGTAAGTTGTTCTCTCAAGTCTTGGCAATAAAGGGACAAAAAAAATGAATCATTTTAACTGACACACATCAAAAACTATTTACACTTTTTCCCAAAAATATTCCTTTTTGCTAGGTTGGAGTTGGGGTCATCACAGAGTTGATAATTGAGATTCTTATCGTGTATGATTCTGAACTGATTAACAAATGCCAAAAATTATTTTCTGTGGGTCATAGATAACACTGTGGTTTCATCACACAGACACTGTGGAGCGTGCATGTGCACACACTACAGTCTTACTTATCTTCAAAACTAAATCTATTAACATCCACTAGTTCACCCTCAACCCATGTAGGGTTAGTTTTGGGTTTTGTTTGGTAAATAGGCAAATAAAAGGCAGATGTTACCTTTCAAGTGAAGTCTCATACACTGGCATTACAGTTTTTCTTTTTAAAGCCTTTTCCATTTGGGGGTTGCACTTAGGAAAATTCTACAAAAAGGGGTAGATGTCAGCCCAAACCAAAGCCCACCCCTCATCCTACCTATGTTGTTAGTAACTCGGTGGATGTTAAGAGGTTAATAATTGACTTTGAAACAGAATTTTTATTTTTTACATTGTTTTCATTTTTTCAAGGACAATAATTTGGCCCAGAGCTGGTTCAATTTCAAATGACCCGTACCTGTGCACAATTGTGGATAATGATGAGTTTCACTGGTGTTAGCATATTGTTTGTTCACTGCTAGAGGATGTGTGCGGAATGTGTCCACCCTCCCCCACACAGTGTAACACAGACACCAGCTGTTTGTACAAAAAATATTTAACCAGCCTACCTGACGCAAGCAGACAACTGAAGCGTGTGAAGCATGACATTAGTGCAGTTAACTTAAATCTCCGTACATACTTTCACATATATTCCAAAAGAATCCGTTTTGAATTGAAATAAAGAATCAGAATTAAACTGAACTGCGATCTTAACACCTCTTCAGTCTACTGATATGCTTTATGATCACACGGTACTTGATTTTTGTACTGCTCCAACCAAAGTGGAAACTTCCATGACTTCTACAGTGTTGTACTAATAAGGAGCCCTACCTTACATTCAGTAACGTTATGTCAGTAATGACTAATGGTATACCAGCTTTAGGAGGAAACAGGTTTATTATTTAGACTCATTAATAGTCTAATGAGACTAAGAATCATAAATACCTGAGAAAAACTGCAAACATGGAAGCAGCAACTAACATATATAAAAAATCAAATGCAAGATCATCTGGTAATGTGGATGCTAGTGATGCAATGTTAATGCTAGTTAGGAAAGAAGTTCCAAATAAACTTAGATAAACTTCTTACTGTTCTCAAGCCGATTAGTCTCACACAGACAGCAAACAGAAATTTACAGAACAACTAAGTAAATCACAACAGATCCTTCAAATAAAGGTCATATAGATTGTTCTTCCTACCATCTGACACAACTTAAAAGATACAAACATACAGGATGTTCAGAGAAAACTAAAGTTCAGGTCTCATGTGGGACCACACTGAAGTTTCATTTTAACCTCACTGTTCACTTTGTTTCACTTGCTACTTGGTTATGTTTAGGATACAGTTAGGAAGATATTGAAGACCTATTCTGCTTTTCATTATTTTTTGTCATATATATACACTGTTCCAATGGTGGGTGCTCACATTAAACATGGCCAAAGTTACAAATTATGACACAAGTGCATGTACAAGTAATTCCTGTGAGCCAAAAGCTCAGGCTACACACTAGGAGTGCACCGATATCGGTCTGCTGCTGACAGTATTGGTGACAACAGGCTGCTTAATTCAATTCAAATTCAATTAGAATGTGACAAAGTGACAAATGTTCAAGGAATAAACACAAAAATGTATGCGAAATAAACTTTGGAAGACTAAGCTATTAATTTGACCTATTCAGAAGAAAGTAATGTACTGGTCTGGATGAGGTGATAGATTTTAGCAAAACCTTTATTCCCTTTAACTCTGCAACATTTGCAGGAAGCAACAAATTAAAGCAAAAATCTGCACAAGTCTTGTCAACAAAGCATTTTGTTAATGCCACATGGTCACAGAGCCTGAACGTGACGGTAATGTAAAGCTCCTAAAGGTTAACAAAACAATATGAACATCTTAGGTACTGTATTAGGCACTAAATGTCATCTCTTGATTTCACAGCTACATAATAAATAGCCCCTGTCTAAGCACAGTTTTTCATGAGAGATAAAGCAAGGTATGGTGGGTAACAGCCCAGAAAATGTAAATTCTATGGAGCTCTACACTTCACTACAAGAATAGTGATCCATGTGCTGGAATGTCGCAGGGGTGTACCCCTGAAATCTTTCTGCACAGTACAGTATAAACTTCTTTTTTAAATTAAGTAAAACACACACCAAGATCATGTGTCGAGTATCTAAGGTACACAACTTAAGTTCATCAAGGTTGTTGTCAAAAAATTGAAAATTGAAGAAATTTAAGGTTTTCTTTGTGGAAGAACCTTTATCATACTGGCTGGATGCTGAGTATGGTGGGTGTGATCTATAATGCTCCTGCAGCGCTGGTATCATTTGATAAAAGTAAACGGAGCCAGTAGTGGATCACATCATTATCTGATGGTGGTACACTACAGGACATCATCTCTATTTCTACCTTTGACAAATGAGACTAGATAACATGTGATTATCAGCCACAAGCATGAAGAGGAAATGAGGCTGTCAGATACCTACCATTATTGTTCCCCCTGTCTGGGTCCGCAAAGGCCTTAGCACCTTCCGCTGCACCAGGAAATTAGGCAGAATCAGGAGAGGTGGAATTTCTGTGATGGTTGCCACCACCAGAGACCACTACATTGGAACAGAACACAATTATTGTAGTATAGAGATGTTTATTGTCTTCGCTATGACTCAGTCAGAAGACAAACAAAACCACAAGTTGCCCTGAGCTGACTGAAAAAGCATGGAAAGCCAAGCAAGAGGCAAAAAAGAATTTGGATACCAGGGTGCAGAAAAGCTGACTAATCTTGCTGGTGGGTTCAGGCTGAGGCTTGGATTCTCTCATGAAAACACCACAGCAAAGAATAAGGCTATTGTACCTTGCTTGAGCAGCAGAATGAAAACAGAATAAGTACCTAAGTAGTCTTTGAATGTGACAGAAATACCGTTATCGATTTTGCTTTCCCTGTAGCGGACACTACTTCAAAAAAGCTTTACAGCCAAATCTCAGTATTCCTGAGATCCACAGACAACTTCAGCTTCCAAAATCCACTCAGGAAAGGAGAACAAATGTGGATGCTAATCAGCTCCTCTGCCTGACAAATTAAAAGCACGAAAACTCTTATTGACTCAAAGGGCTCAAAGGAGATGGGCTATCTTGTGAATATGCGTGACATGATTTGACTGAGGACTAAGGGATAATCAGCTGCATTTTGATGAGAACTCTCTGCTGTTTCATGTCACATCCTGCATCAAAACATGTAAAGTGCTAAAAGGGAATTGTTCAGCTCATTTTCAGCTCCATATTTTTAATCTTGGACTCTAGTAGAGTAGCTTTGCCTGATTCACAGTTCAAAATAATTAGAGATGCACCGATTGACCAGCCAGGGACCAGTGTCGGCCGATTTTCAGCTTTCTCAGCCTGGACCGGTGACCTACCAGTCAGCCTCATGTATGTCCAATTACAAGTCAGTCCCTTCATGCATGCGCAACATGCAGACAGCAGCACAGGCAAATAGTCGCTTCCAAACTCATAGCTACATGCTATGAGCAAGCATATGTCGTTAGCATGTGGCTGTGGCCGTTAGCGAGTTCTTCACTGTGAGTGAGGAAGACACAAAGTTCCCCAAAGTAAACCATGGGGAAACCACCACAAAAACATTCATAACAACAAACCTAATCAGACACTCAAATCACCTTCACCCAGCTGACCATGGTCATTTTAAAGAAGCAAACAAAGGCAAAGTGGCTAAAGCTAAAGCTATCCAGAGCTCAGAGTCAACCACAAGCCAGCAGCCTCGGTATGAGCAGTGAAAGGCAAAGCAGTTACATGGAAAATTATGGAGTGAAAAAGAGAAAAGGGTTGATGTTCTGTTATCAAGTCAAACTGTAAATATAATGGAAAATTATCTAAGAAATTGATAATTTGTTTTGTTATATAAATCTGCTGCACCTGCTTTTGTTTGGTAAAGTAAATATGTCAGGTAAAGGTGGGTGTGCAGCAAGTCGTTTTCAATAAATTATTTGTACCTCTTTCCAGTAGCAGAGCACTTTATTTTCAGAGTTGTTTAAGGGAGAAAAGGTCCTGGTTGAACATGCCTGAAACACCTCACCTAGGAGGAATCCAGGAGGCATCATAGTCAGATGCCACCTCAACTGGCTGCTTTTGATGTGGAGGAGTAGTGGCTCTACTCTGAGTCCCTCCTGAAAGGCCAAACTCTGAGGGAGAGCTCAGATACCCTTTGCTGGACACTCATTTCTGCCTCTTGGATCTGCAGTCTCATTCTTTCAGTCATTACCCAAAACTCGGTGTGAGTATAGCAACCATATGTGAGGGTAGTGACTTACATTGATTGGTAAATCACAGTAAATTAACAGCTGACTGGCTGAGAACCATGGCCACTGACTTTTAGGTGCCAATTCTCATCACAACCACTTGACACTCAGGGGCAAACCGTCACAGTGCAAGCTGGAGGTCATGGCTCGATGAAGCCAACAGAACCACATAATCTGCAAAAAGCAGAGACGAGACCCTGAGACCACCAAACCCAACACCCTCCACAACTTGGCTGCACCTAAAAATTCAGTCCATAAAAGTTATAAACAAAATTGGTGACAAAGGGAAGCCCTGGTGGACTCCAACACTCACTGGGAACGAGTCTGTCTCATTGCTGGCAATGGAACCCAAGCTCTTTCTACAGTTGTACAAGGACCAGATAGCCGACAACAGGCCCGAAGCCCCATACTGCCACAGCTCCCCCTCAGGACACCCCAAGGAATGCGGTCAGGGAAGCCTTAAGGAACTAGGGCCAGATCTCATCCACCCCCGGGGCCCTGTCACCAAGAAGCAACCCCCCCGTCCACTTGGGAAAACCCCAAAGTAGGACACAATTATACACACCCCTACCAACCACCTCTTGCCATGGGCAACTCCAGATTGGAACAGAGTCCAGCCTCTCTCCGGGAGACAAAGTCCAAAACCCCAGCTGTGCGTTGAGGTGACCTTGACTATATCTAGCTGGTATATTGACCTCATGCACAAGTTCAGACTCCTTCCACACCAGAAAGGTACCTTCCTATCACAAGAACCAGTTTCAGCAACCCAGGTTCGGTCCACCAAGGCCTCTGCCTTTGACTGCCACCCGATCTACTTTAATCAAATACATCTGATTATATGCATGTGTTATAAAGAGGAAAGATGGCAGAAAAAGCTTTGAAGAGATGAAGTGTAGTGATGATGATTTGTTGTCAAAATGAAAGATGCACTACAGGTGAGGTAAAACAAGGCTACCTTTAATCTGTTGAGGTAGCGTTTGGTGTGAACCACCAGCAGATCCTCCTCAGCAGCTTCACAGGCTTCCACAATGTTCCCATCAGTGATAAACTGCTCCTCTGTGACACAGTGAAACAGTTCAAATAAGCTTGAGAATGCTACATGAAACTTGGGAGAGTGACAGCAGTTTAATAAACCCCTCATCCCTCATCCGTTTTTACAACTTTTGTGCTGCACAATTTGTTGGAATTAGTTTGGCATTTAGTCAGTAGTTTACTGAAATACGTCAGCATTCATTTAAACTCTTATCAGTAACCAAATTAAATAGGAGAATGCAATAAATCCTATATTTATGAAAACTGTAATATTCAGTTTTTCTAAAACATTAAACATTTTCTACATTAAACTGCATGGGAATTTTGGAGGCTGAAGTTTGTGGTGCTTATTGCATTATACCAACAGGAGTTTCTATTATTCTGTCCATCCCATTTATATTGGGGGTGGAGGGTTGGGGAGGTCTATATAAGAGAACTAGTTCTCTGCATAATGCCATACAATGCATTATACAATGCATTGTGCAGTGAAGTTGAATTAACAGCACTCCAAGTTATGATCCCATACAGTACAGAGCCACACTAGCACACAATTTTTACTGCACTTGGTGGAAAGGATTTTCTGAGCATCTGGAGCCCTTTTGAGACATGGGATATATAACACTGCTGTCTACTAAAGTGAACTATGACTTTGTGGCAGATCACCTGTCTGAATTAAAGCACACAAAGTCATTTCCTGCTAGCTCCTGATCAATCCTCCATGTCTAAAGTAATAGATTAAGTCATCACTGTTATGCCACGTGCATAAACGCATACAATACTCTCGCTTTGATCGCGCTCACAGAAGGATTGGATTGCTGTCTGATGTAGCAGGTGTGTAATAAACTCAGAAGACAATGTTCTAGAAACAGCTGGAAGCAAAAAAAAGAAAAAAGTTCAACTCTTGTTAACTTTTGTCATAATTTAGAGTATATTCATTACTGAAGAGTCTCATTAATCTGACCTGCCACAGACTCTGTCTTCATCGCATTAACGACTTTGCAGTAAACTTGTACTTTATAAACATTTTAATTTCTGATAGATGAGAAATTGTCAAGTAAAGCAAAAGAGGGGAGTTTAGCATTCAAGAAAGGTGTCTATGGCAAACTGTGTCTATGGACCAGCGTTGCTGCTGAAATGTGGAAAAAGCCTTATGGTCAGACTCAGACTTATGCTCAAGAATTTTTTTTTTCATTTTGCATTTTGAGAATAAAGTGGAACACTGAATATATAGTCAAAGTGCTGAGAATAAAGTTGACATTTCTTGTCAAACTACTACCATTACTGCATGGCTACTTCTACAAAATACATCATGTTGATTGATTGGTGAATCTTACTTCAGTATCATCTTAAGTAAAAAGGAAATTATTTCCCTTCTAGCACATTAACACAGTGTTGTAATCATCAGTGTCCAAAGTGGTCCCGAAGGCCAGCAGATCAGAGTTTTAGCTGCAAAAAGAGCTAATTATCATCACTGTGTAAGATAAGTTATACTTAAAGTTCGTAAATTACTCTGTTACAGCAGCCAAAACATGGAAAACAACCTAGCTCAATAAAATAAATACAATATCACAAAACAAAATATCTCAGAAAGTTAAATAATTACACAAAAGAAGGAGCTCAGTTAAACAGAAACTAGGAAAAAAGTGAAATCAATCAAAATAGAAACATGACACAATAAGGAGTTTAATAATTAAAATCGGACAAATGAATGCAGGTATTGTGGTATGAGGGAGGAAAGAGCTTCTGTATGTGTCTTTGTGGCAGCTGATATTAGTGGTCTGTACTGGTTCAGTGGTTTGTACTGGACCCACGCCACTGGTTCTGTTGCCTGTGTATTATGGCTTCAAAGAAAGTGTGCACCAAAAACTATTAAGTGCTTTTTTTAAGAAAAACATATATTCAATGTCCTACATTTTCTTAGAGATAAATAATTTAGGTAACTTTATTTAATGGTACAATTTAAGCCATTAACCATGGGGCTGTAATGTTTGCTTGAGAAGTTAGGAAGCATTAAACGGCGGTTTGTAAAATCAGGCAGAAATAGTCCCAAAGCAGCTGCTTAAAAGCATGTGGTTTAAAATTTTAGTGTCTCATAATAAATTAATGTTGCTGTATCAAGAGGCTTAGGTTATTTCTGACGAGCACCAGCCGGTCAACTGCGGGACAGTTTTGTTATTTTCTTAGACCACTGAAACATGGTGGTCCAATGTTAGCTTCCAACTTTGAATGTAACACAGAGGGCTCATTAAAATCTAGTGCACAATTAGTTCCTTTGTATGACTTTCTAAATATGCTGAGTAATTCTGCAATATCATCCAGTTTTCCTCCAATTACTGCGTGGCTAAATTTAGAAAAACCAAGGTTTTCCGCTGTCAGCACAGGCTCAGCTCTTTATTTGCACTCTTAACTTCTGAAAGTTTTGTGAATTCATTAGGCTGTGCACTACACGTTTGACAGCACAGATGATCCACAGTGCAGCCTCACAACAGCTTGGTGTGAAGTCGTGCCAGTTAGCCGGCAACTGTTTTCCCTCGGCCTCCAAACCCGCACTGGGCCTCATCTACTATACCTGCACAGGCTCCCACAGGGAGTTTTCTCTAATTATCTGTGTTCTATGGCTCTGCCTCCCCCACCCTCTCTTCTTCAACTACACCTAACTCCTCCACTCTGTCCTCTTTGTTCTCTACCTCTTTTTGCCTCTACGACCCCAGTCTGAGTGAATCAGTGTTCATCATCTCGGGGAGATGTCCTCCGAATCTGCCACTCTGTTCTGCACTTGTTTACCTTTCAAGAAGTGAATGACTTTCCCCCACTTCCCCGCATCAAAGGGATGAAGCTTTTCAAGGCCCATGAAAGTGATGTTGTAGTCTGGGTGGTACACAATAGGCAGACATGTTCGAGGGACGCTGGTGTACAAATCAGTGCTGTGACAGCTGAAACAAGAAAGCCGGAAATGTGTATTTCATTTACATGAAGTGATTTCCCCAGTGGCTTAATAAGCGCTATTGGAAGTGTCATGCTGTTTGTTTGTGCTCCTTACCTCCTTTTCCCTTCATTATCTTCTTTGTGAGACATGTTTTTCAGGCATTGCTACTTTCATCTAATGGGGGGAAAAAAAACAGGCAAAATTACCAGATAAGAAACTCACAAACTTGTAACTGGATGTAAATATCCACAGTACCTCTCAGAACACAACACATCTATTTTAAAAGTAGAATAACAACTTGAAATTTCTTTAAAATGCCTCAATATGACATTGGAGCGCGTAGATGTAACAAACTGTCCTCATTATTACAGACGCAATACATGAGTATACAGGCTAAACGAATCAAAAGGGGCTCATGCCTCGCGCATGCGCAGTGACGTGTATATATTTCCAAAGACGCAACGGCATAAGGAAATGTTCCTGCAGTACACAGAGCTGTCAAACCTGCGTGTGCGTAGGCCTTTTTCATAGTCAAACCCTATTGTTTGAGGACAAAAACAGCACAGGCACTGTATGTGGTATAACAGCCTAGAAAGGTTTCAGAGAACAGACACGAGAAACAGCCGATGTGACTCACCTGCTACTGTTGTATGGAATAGCCCAGGTCACCCAACAGCAGCCGGATATGAAAAGTCACGGACGAAGACTGTCAGTCCTTCCGGACAGTGTTTAAGGTTGAGTTGCTGTCAGGGTTGAGCGAGCGAAAAGAAAGAAAACGTCTTTCTTCACAGTGTTTCTTTGACAGTACGCTTAATTCCTGCTCCACCGCTACGTAGAATACGTACGTCGAATGCGCGCTACCTACATACCCGCGTAACTGACGTACAGTTACGCTGTTAGTACAGATTTAAAGAAGAAACATGTTTGTAGGATGTGGGAGATTCTCGGAGTACTAGCTGCCACAGTGTCAACTCAAGTTAACATATGTACAGATGCGCAGCACAAACGTCATTGTACATTTTTCAATGCAGATGCTGTTTTTACTTTACTTTTATTTTGAAAGGTGCCCTTAGGTTGTGGTTGATGTGAAGTCTTAAAACAGCAGACCTGGTTTTGAACTCACTATGATCGTATAGGTTATAATGATAGATCACATGAAATAGTATCAAATAAAAGGCACTGCATTGACTATGTCTTTGCTGCTCTTATTTTGGTTATTATGTTAAATGCTTATTTATTGTGAAGATTTTACTTACTGAAATGGTCCTATGTCATGTTTTTCCCTTTATGTATTTTAACTGATTTGCAGTAGTGTGTTGTCGTATGCACCAATAAATGTAACAATAATATTAACAATAATTTTTATATGTTTTGTCATATGCTTTGTTAAGCCCTTGTTAAGCTGAAAGTCTGCACTTCAGATCTTCATTACTTCAGTACTGAAGCAAGAATTGTGCCATCATCCAAGTACTTACGGACCCAACTGTAGGTCACTATTTATGGGCAGTTTGCCGCTGATTTCTTGATATGTGAAAGGTGCACTTGAAGCTAGTTCCCAAGGCTAGTACATTCCTGTTGAAAATATAAAGCTATTGACTGAATTGTGTGCTATATACTTGATTTAAATGGGAGATGAGATGTGAAGTACTCTCAAAGCCTCAGCAGGAAAGCTTTAGACATGAATCAGGAGATCTACAAGTCCAGCCAACCTTTCAATCCAGTAATGCATTGTTATATAAAGGGTTTAACTGCAAGAGCATTGATGAGGCAGCATGACAACATAACAGACATGAAAACACAATAGCTTTATGGCATAAAATACTAAAATACTTTTAGGTTTTGAGCCACATGTTGAATATGAGTCTTCAATGAAACACAGCTCTTTTAAGTAATTGGTTACTGGAGTAGAAGTAGTATAAGATGCAGTTCAGTTCTTAAGTGTTGCCGACTACTTCCACCACTGATTGTAATTTTCCTAAACTCAATTTATGTGAGCTAATTTGATCCAATTAAAACTTTTTTTTTAAGTCTAATTGTGTGTATACCATGAGTCCTTTTCACACATGCCTTCTGACTATGAACAATGCAGCACATATTTGCATATACACTACTAATATGCATTAAGTCATAGATCATGTGCTGTAATAGTTTGCTCCCTAATTAACTGACCTTTATACTATTTCCTCTTGCCATCCACAATTATTGTACTTACACAGGCTATGCTAATGAGCATTTTTCCCAACTGCATCTACAAAGTTTCACCTCATGTCAAAATGTGCAACACGGGAACAAGAAAAACCAAATCCTTTCATTTCACAAACGCACCACAGGGTGTGCATTGCTCCCACAGGGATCAATAAAGTTTTTATCTTATCTGATCTCAGTGTGTGTAATAATGTGCAGTTCCTCATAATAAATCCCCTGAAATGCTGCTGATATGTCTGTGTTGCTACAGAGAAATATGAACTCACATACCCACGGTTTTCACCACTGCAGTACAGGCAGCGGCTGGCAGAATGTTACCTGTAGTTCCAGTGAACAGGATGAGTCTGTGATTCTGCCGTTTGGCAGTTGAAGAGGCAGACGTCTATAAATAGCATTATATGTTAATGCCTGTGAACCATGATAGGGATTTTTTTACCTCTGAAGCGAGGAGAGCTGTGGTCCCTCCTCTGGGCCGGTGGTCTGAAAACACTCACTTACACACATCTGTGGCACTTGAGAGTTATAGTGACCTCACCGTGACCTGTGGTGTATTTTTAGCTCATGTTATTCCCTGTAGTGGACACTGCACATAGTTTATTGCTGTTATGTTTATATACAATCTCAAGAGACAACTCTCTCTCAAGACATTTGATTAACAACTTATTTGGTTACTAAATGGTTGTACATGGAGTAATAATTTTTTAACCAATTTACTGCATGGTAAACCTCCCATATCTGGACCTTCACAGCCATCACCTTTCTGCCTCCGATGTCAGCATTATTACCTCTGTGATACAAGTGGTTTACTGTGTGATCATTTAGTTCACTAGGATAAGAAAAGGCCCTAGAGTGGAAGGGTAGGAGTTTTATTTTGCATTTCACTTGCTTTGTAGGTCTTCACTTATGAGATAATGAACTTAGCACAGAAAGTAAGGACATTTGTGTTTGGTTGATTATTTCTTTGTTGTAACAATGCTTCTTGGCAATAAATCTCATACCGTTAGAAAGCCTGTTTATTTCCCTTTAAATGGTGCCACATTTGTAAGGAAAATCCATTTGTGGGTTGAGCAGCAGAGTTGAGTATGTGGGTTGCGCCCATGAAGAACTTGCCAAATCTTCTCTGCCAATGCCAAACAACTTATTCTGCTATTGACTCTTGTTTTGAGCTTCTGGTTGCTTCTGTTTGACTGATCTGGATAGGGCCAGTGCCATAAGGCAACTTCAAGCTGGTGACCAGCATGAGGTGCCAGGCTGTTGTGGCTGTGTATGGTTCTTCCACATGCTACTGAGGCCCCTGTTTGTTAAATGAATAAATTGTTGAATTGCCAATATGTCTTGTTTCTTCAGACTTCAATCATCAAATCCAATAAACAACACCAAACAAGAGTCAATAGCAGAATAAGCTGTTTGGCACTGGCAGAGAAGATTTGGCAAGTTCTTCATGGGCGCAGCCCACATACTCAACTCTGCTGCTCAACCCACAAATGCATTTTCCTTACAAATGTGGCACCATTTAAAGGGAAATAAACAGGCTTTCCAGCAGTATGAGATTTATTGCCAAGAGGCATTGTTACAACAAAGAAATAATCAACCAAACATAAATTTCCTAAATTTAGTTATAAGGTATTTGAAAATACTTTTAATGTTTAGATTATTGTAACCCAATGTCTGCTATCCCTGTTTTATTATCATCATCATCTTATTCTTATTCTTATTATTCTTCTTGTTGTTATTGCTCCATGTTTATGAACAATGTCAACAGTAATTTTAATCTTCTATTCATTTTTCATGGTGCCTCCATAATGTCTGTTCAGTGGCTACAGATGAAAAATGCCTTGGCTAACTGGTGCATTTATTTACAGCACTACTTATCAATGTTCACTGCCCAAATTACTGTATTTAGTATAAAAAACAGGAACTCAACAACACTCTGCGAGGGTTTGTTAGGGAAAAAAAGTGATCAGCTGCAATTAACATGTTAAGTAGAAAAATCTGACAAGACTCCAATCAGCAAAAGTCAAAAGAAAGCTGTCTAGTAGTGGTCTCAGAGGATGAGTAGCATCTCTGAAACACTTCTCAGGAGGGGAAACACTTTGGATGGGCTAAAAATACTAGCTTTTCATAGTGGGTAGTGGAAAAACAAGTCCAATTTTACTGATACATCACAGTTTTAGATTTGTAGCAGTAGTAGAAGGGTGTATGTATGGGCACTGACAGGAAGGAGTATGATACTGTAGTCTGTCAGACCTGGCAATGAAAAATAAAGCCAATGTGTAAGGGCATATTCATGTCTGGAGCTGTTTTGCTGACTTGGACACTGAATTGACTTCATGGTGAACAAGGAGAAGCAGCGCTCCATTCTTCAGAGGCACATTCCACCCTCTGGTTTGTATCTTCGTGAAGAAGGATTCATACTGCAGGATAATGAGCTCAAACACACCTCAAAGCTTTTAAGAAGATGGCCATGGACTTTCCTCCAGTCACATGAGCTCAACCCCTCTGAATGTTTATTGGGGCACTGGAGAAAACTGATAAAGCCAAACATGCCTGACACAACAGGAAGCTCTGTGGAACATTGACACTGCTGGAATAATGTGTGCTATGAGGTTGGAAATAACTGGTGTCATGCAGGTCAAAACAGACATTACTGATAAGATTATTTTTTACAGATTTAACATTTCACTCAAATTGTTAAACTGACATTGTCATCACGATGATCAAATTGTGTTAATTTCCAAATGAATGCAAAAATGCTTTGACACTGTTGGACTGCAATGAGAAGAGCTAAGGTGCTGAATTTACCCTGAGTCACTGGTTAAACACAGAAATGTTTTTTGTTTTCAGAGTAAACTGCAGATATGCAAGAATATCTTAAAGCATTTTTATATTAGCTGTCACCATTTCAAGGAGAGAGAGAGCAAGGGCAGCAGGGTAAGATATTCAAACCAGGAGACACTGCACACATTAAACCCTGCACTTACTGTATATGCAAGGCTTCTTCTCTTTTCATGTTCATATTTTTGAAAATGCAAGTTAATATATGCAATTGATTTCATGACGTCAAGAAAAATATACATTTCGGGCCATTAAATATGTATGTTGACCCAACTCAAAGGTATTTTTCACATTCAGTTGTGTGCACACATTAATACTCGTGAATGACCTTTCCTTGTCATTTCTTACTCTGTGATGTGAAAATGCATTTGTGTATTTGTGGAGCTGGACTCTGACCACAGAAACATCAGCATATCAGTTTGTCTACCGTTTCCCTTAATACACCCCTTAACCAAACCCTATTCTCACACCTTTTTCTACACTGTATGTCCCCTCCTTCTCTCCTTATCTACAGCTTTCCTTCATATTCATTCATATACAATTAAAAAGAAACAAACATATGTATCTGAAATAAATATAATATATAGTGTCATTATACAGCAAATATAACTCATCTTGTTCAGTCAGACTTCTGCAAGTGATTTAAATACAGTTAAACTACAAGTTTCACAGGGTAGAGTTTTGGGTCCCTTTACAACAGTAGTCAAAAGTCTTCACACAACTACACACATTATATGGACAAAAGTATTGGGCCACACCTCTTAATCTTTGAATTCAGGTGTTTTCAGTCCCATTGCCACAGGTGTATAAAATCCAGGACCTAGTTATACAGTCTGCCTTTACCAACCTTTGTGAAAGAATGGGTCGTTCTACAGAGCTCACTGAATTCGAGTGTGGTACTGTAATAAGATGCTACAGTCAGTTTGTGAAATTTCTTGCCTCCTAGATATTCCATGATCAGCTGTAGGCAGTATTATTGCAAAGTGGAAGTGTTTAGGAACCACAGCAACTCAGTCTGGAAGTGGCAGACCACGTAACGTTGCAGAGTGGGGTCGCTGAGTGGGGTCGCTGAGTGCCCTGATGGATAGTGCGTAAATGTCGCCAACGCCCTGCTGACTCAATAACTGCAGAGCTCCAAACCTCCTCTGGCTTTAACATCAGCACAAAAACTGTGAGCCGGGAGGCTCGTGGCATGGCCCAGCAGCTCCTGTAGGTGCAATGTGTAGGTGGCCCAGTACTTTTGTCCATATAGTGTATCTAAGGTAAGCTGTTGTGCTTCTTTCTCTGGTCCAACTTATCCTAAACTATACCATTCAAACTCCATCACTCTAAATCTTGGTTAAACAACACTTACAGGTCCTGGAGGTGGATTTGGCTCATTGTCCTGTTGAAAAATGAATGATGATCCTACTAAGCTCAAACCAGATTTGATGGTTAAGGGTACCGATAAAGAATATTTGGTAGCGATGTTGATTTACCTCCTAACATCCACAAGGTCACTGGCAACCTGTCTAATGTTAAGGCTGGGTTTTGTTTTGGCCATATAGTGAAATTTTCCAGACTGACTGACCTAAAGAGGCTAAAGAAGCTGTTAAAAGCTTTTCCACTTGGATGTTCCAAAGAGGTGAAAATTCTATAAAAAGGATGGATGTTAACCAAAACACTACACTTAATCTTGGATGGATTATCATGAACTGCTGGATGTTAGGAGGTTAAAAGTTGCTTTGACTCCTCTGTTTACAGATACAATGTATCACAATCTCACAAAGACACTGCAGCTGGAACCTATAAACTCAGATATGGACACATCAGAGCAAATTCAAAATTTTCACTGTCCTTAACTCATTCATTGCATCTTTTGATTATCATATCAAACCCATATCATGGTTCTTTTCAACCATGTCCAACCACGAAGACCTGATTCAGAAACGTGTCTTCACTTGATGTTAAACTGTGTCTCCTACTTGAACTTTGCAAAGCATTGATCTGAGCTCTAATCTGAAGTAAAATCTATGGCTGATTTATGAGGCTGGTAATCCTGAGATTACCTCCTCTGCATCAGAGAGAACTTTTAGTCTTCCTTTCCCTGGGGTGGTCTTCACAAGAGCAGTTCCATCACAGAGTTTGGTGGGTGTTTTTAGGCTGCATATAGTGAAATTTTCCAGACTGACTGACAGACTGACCTTCATGGCTTTAACTAATGTTGTCCAATTTTTTAAACTGAGTTTTTCTTGTTGCAATATAAATTACAGCAGTAGCTGAACAAGGCTATTTGCTGTATACCAACACTGTTTGACATAACACAACTGGTGGTCTCTAACACATTAAGAAGGCAGAATATTCCACCAGTTAAAATGGAAAAAGCCTACCTGTTAACTGAAAACCATTCCAGCGGACGACCCCCTGAACCTGGTTGACATCAGAAAGCAGGCTTTTAGGTCATTTAAACTGTTACATCTTGCTATAATCCTACCTACTTATCTCCTATAATGATGCAGAATGTCTAAAGGCATTTCCAGTACACTTGACTACTTTAAACAGTTGTTGTGGTCTTGGTGAGAAATAAATCTATGAATCAGTGTTGGGAAAATATTCAGTCCATGTGAGATAATTGCTCCTCCTGGCTTTGGCTGTGCAGATGGAAATAGTTTGTTTGGATCCAAGAATACCTCCCTGAAGATGCTGAGAAGCTCCTTTCTCATTCATCAACAAAACAGCCCTGAGTGACTAGTGCAACCATATGGTGTCATCGCAAGCTCACTACATACACATGCATGATTTATGACATCACCTTATAGATGATACTGTTATGTTATTGACTTCACTGATGGTCTCTTTATACTATCAGCATCTCAGCTTCAGGTTTATTTGTTCATATCTGTGAGAATGGGTGGCTGTCATATCTGCTTTGACAGTTGCCATGGTAACCCGTGGTGCTTAGTATTGTTGGCAAGGTGTTTATTGCCCAAAGCAGACTGTCTAATTCATGTCAGATCTGGGAGTCACAGTGTCAATCACTTCTACTGAGGCAGCAAAGCAAACTTACAACTGACAGACCCAGAAAAAACATTTATGCTGCTGAAAACAGAAAATCAGTCATTTGAAAAACTTATGTAAAAAAAGGTGTATTTAATTTGAGATAATACAGACATCAAATTTACACAGGTGTGTCTTAAAAACTCTGGAACCCTTCCTAAAACCACCGTACACATATACATGTGCTGCAGTTTTAAACTTTAACTGTGTTTTGTCACTACATTATCTAATTTATTTAGTGTAGTTTGCTTCCCAAACATATAAAAGGCATAGCTGTGAGTGCTGTTTTATCTTAATAAAACTCTGTCATGTATAGGAAATAACTCATTAGAGTGGGGTCACTTCAAAAAATTATTGTAAATACCTGGTTAAAATTTTAACACATCTACCCATTCCAAACCTACCTTGACCCAATGTGAAAAAGACCCCCCGGTCTTGATGATCCCCAAGACTTTTGGGAAAATATTCTATGGAGTGACGAGACAAAATAACTTTTTAGAAGGTTTGCGTCCTGTTACATCTGGCATAAAACTAACACAGCACTTCATAAAAAGAGCATCATACCAATAGTCAAACATGGTGGTGGTAGTGTGATGGTCTGGGGGTGCTTTGCTGCTTCAGGACCTGAACGATTTGCCATAGTTGATGGAACCATGAATTCTGCTCTCTACCAGAAAATCCTGAAGGAAAATGTCCGGCCATCCGTTCGTGCCCTGAAGCTCAAGAGAACTTGGGTTATGCAGCAGGACAATGACCCAAAACACACCAGCAAGTCCACCTCTGAATGACTCAAAAAAACAAAATGAAGGTTTTGGAGTGGTCTAGTCAAAGTCTGGATATAAATCTGACTGAGATGCTTTGGCATGACCTTAAAAAGGCCTTTCATGCTCAAAAACCCTCCAATGTGGCTGAATTACAACAATTCTGGAAAGATGAGTGGGCCAAAATTCCTCCACAGCGCTGTAAAAGACTCATTGCCAGTTATCACAAATGCTTGATTGCAGTTGT